>JANAKD010000218.1:0-28519 GCA_027627215.1 Lecanicillium saksenae | reverse complement strand
CGCTGCATCATCCGCGCATCACCATCGACGGGTTCGACAACTTCTGCGCGACAAGGCGCATCCCGGCCACCTCAACAGCCCATGTCGCTGCCTTTGCTCGGCTCGTTGTTTCGATTCCACTCTCCGCCCGCCTCCATCCTCTCCCGGTCCGCGAGACCCTTGCCACGGATTTTGCCGTCTTCTCCTTCTCGTCCGCCGCGCCGACGGCTATAGCTTCGTCCTCCCCGACCTGATGGATAACGACAGCAGCGGGAGCACCCCGTCCGGCCCGAGCAAGCCCTCGACTGGCAGTACGCCCCAGCGCCGCTCCGAGTCCGTGTCCGCGGCCACGCCCCAGCCGCCATCCTCTTCATCGTCGCGACCTATCGCTGGCCCTTCTTCAGCCTCCTCGACGGCCCACAGCTCCCAAAACTCGAAGCGACGTCGCGGTTTGGGCATCGTCACACCCAACGCATGTACAGAATGTCGTAAAAAGCGTGCCAAGGTATGTGCTGTACGGCCCGGGCGACGTGCATGACCAAGAATGGCCGTCATGCAGCCGACTCTACCACCTCTACAAGCTACATTTACGTGCAGTCACGCTAACTTGTTTTGAAAGTGCGATGGCAACAAACCCTGCGGTCGCTGCAAAGCCCAAAAAGTCGAGTGCGTCTACGAGATCCCCATTCGACAGTCCAAGGAGAACCTTCGCACCGAAATCGAGCAGCTGCGTCAGCGCCAACGTTCCAGCGACCAAGTATTCTCCGCCCTCGTTCGCTCCAATCTCTGGGAAGATGTCCTGGCACGTCTACGCAATGGGCAGTCCGTCGATAGCATATCGGACTGGCTCGGCAGCAACCTCACCTCCGCCGTCAACTCTTCTACAGGCACAGGCCCCTCTGGATTCTCTCATCACCAGGCTGCCGATGCGACCATGGCACCCGGCGACTCTTCTCGCGGTCCAATTATTCCTGTCGCCGACTATGCCCAAGGCCCCCAAGGCATGGCTTCCATGAGCCTCAGCCCCTCCCAGCGGCACGCGCCTTTTCATGGCGACTTGAGGCAGTCCAGCCCCTGGCATTTTTCACCGCACGACGCTGCTGCGGCTGATAGATCCACACGCAGCAACTCCATCGCTGATGCCATGAGCATGGCTTCCGAGCTTCACGGGCCACCCCAGACGCGTGTGGGATATTGGGCTGAGAACATGGATACAGACCCGACTCCTGAGAGCCAAGTTCCGCGCTTTCGTGGCCTCGAGCAGGTCCTCTCGCCATTAAGCGACCCAGAAATGCAGCATCATCCCTCCGGCACCTGGACCAGCATCACTGGCGACGTTAATTTGGTTCATCATTTGCTTGCCCTGTACTTTTGCTGGGAGTACCCCACTTTTGCTTCCCTGAGCAAGGAGCATTTCCTCCGGGACTTTCAAGACGGCCGGCATCGATACTGCTCGCCTATTCTTGTCAACGCGCTGCTGGCCCTGGGCTGCCGCTTTTCTACTCAGCCTAAAACGAGAGAATTTCCCAATGATCCATATTCTTCCGGTGACCACTTTTTCAAGGAAGCCCTGCGACTTCTCAATGCCGAGCCCGATCACCACTCGCTCACAGTCATCCAAGCGCTGGGCATCATGTCCATTCGCGAGGCGAGCTGTGGGCGAGATTCGGAAAGTTGGTACTACTCAGGCCAGAGTATCCGTCTCGCCACTGAGATGGGCCTGCATCGAACACAGGAGCACGGCGATCTCGACGAAATGGCAGTTCAATCGGCTACCTTCTGGGGTGCATTCGCCCTTGACCAGTACGTTTCTCTATACATTGATCAATTTCCCTTCTAACATGACTTGAATGAAGCGCGTGGTCTCTCGCCACAGGGTCCCTACCGCAAAGCTCCTGCTTCTCCCGGTTGCCGATGAAACCGGGCATAATAGCTGACATTGAATCATCGCTCTGGGTTCCTTACACAGACGACGGTAAGCATCGCCAAGAGACCTTGTGCGCGCCTGCACTGACAACCCTAGGTGCACCTCTGCAACGATCTTGCGAGCAGCCATCAAACGTTAGATCCGTATACAAGTGCTTTTGCGAATTGAGCGAGCTGGTTCACCAATCCCTCTACATGCTGCACTCTCCCGGAAAGCCATTAACGGCAAGAGAGCTGCTCAACATTTACACCCAGTACCTGAATTGGTACGACAGGATACCCGAGGCACTGCGGTTGGGTCACAATTTTACCCCGGCAGTCCTCTTTGCACAGTAAGCTTACTTGCACACCTCGTTTTGCCCCCAACGCTAACACCATTCAGCATGTACTATCATTTTGCTATTCTACTCCTCTTCCGACCTTTGATCAAGCTGCGCATCATTGGCTCCAAAGTCTCCCCCAGAGATGTTTGCTCACAGGCAGCCGACGCTATCCAAAACCTGCTCAAATCTTACTCGCAATTATACACGCTACGGCGGACGCCATCTTTTGTTCCATACTTTGTGCTCACCTCCACGATTATGCACCTGGCGCTCGGCGCGACTAAGGTGTCGTCGGACTTGAGCGGCTCGGCCAGTATCAGCACCGACGCGATGGGCGAGAGTGCCAAAATCCACCCCCGTGTGACGGAATCCCTGGCTCAGGGCATTGCCGACTTGGCCGAAATGGCACCTTGTCACCACTTCGCCGAACAAGCCCTCAATATTCTACGGTTCTTGGCAAAGAAATGGAATGTGGAAGTCGAAATTGGGGGTAGCAACAAACCAGTTCCTGACGACTACGAGAAGCTCCTGAAGCCCTATACCAGCAGCTTGAACTTCTTCGCACCAAACTTCACATCAAACGATTTCATCTGCCGCTGGGGCACCGCAAGCATCATTGCCGACCCGAATATACCGTCGCCTGGTCAAGGCACGGGCCTGCAGGCCGCGGCTGAGAATATAGAGAACCCATTATTCTGGCCATTCCCGATGCAGGGACGGCCAATGCTGCCCAACGGCGAAGAGCTGGAAAGAGCTGGCTTTGCCGTAATATGAGGGGCTGATTCGCAATAAAAGTGTTTTTCGGTGTTGGCGGTGGCATTCTGTCGAAGCATGAGGGAAGAGCCATGTATATAGTCTTCTTAAGCTTTCATTTATGCTTTTTGCAGCACGGCTATGTAAGAATTGAATACTAGTTAGCAAATTGCCTTGCTTGTAATATTTATTGCTATTGTTCTTACATTAGTTGGCGAGATATCCTGGCTAAACAACAATGTCGTTTGGAGGACACCGTGCATGCACAGAAGCGGATCACTGCTTACAACGCATTTCAGAGGGGCGTTACTCATCGCCCAAGCAGCTGATATCGTGAATAACGCCGAAACACGAGTGGATTTTGCATTTAATCGACGTGAAGAATTAAACTGCGACCAAAGAAAAGGTCTGGGACCTGTTTTTCCCTTGGACGCCAGCGTGAGGGGTCACCATATCAGCACTCTGGGGCCTTTGCAGCATGGCTTGAACATAGCACCAGGACTCACAATTTACCGTATTTGCCGCCGAGTTTTCCCAGCGGCCCGCCCCGGCAGCCCGTTTCAGATCTGGTACCCCTTCTGAGTCTCGAAGGACGCCCCCGCGTAGGCGCTCACATCCGAACGACACGACACGCTACCATGGCAACTATCGGCGGTACAGTGGATGTGCTCGCGCTGGCCAAAGATGCATTCCAGCTTTACCACATCTACCGTGGCTCTCAGGACCGATATCGTTCTCTGTGCGACGACATTATTGGACTGGAGTCGACGCTCAAAGTCCTCGGCAACAAGCTTCTCTTCCAGGGCGCCAGCACGCCGGACCCTGCCTCGAAGGCAACCCTGACCGTCGGCAGCGCCGCCGCCGAAGGCAGTGCCCTGAGCTCGGAAGAGCTTGCGGCTCTGGATCACATTATTCAGCAGGCGCAGAAGCTGCTCGAGGAGCTTCATGCGCGTGTTCCCGCGACGAAGCTCCCTCGCGGCTTATATCGCCTTAAATGGTCAGAAGCTGAGGTGCTCTCGATTCGGTCGCGCATCACCGCCCTGAACAGTACCATTGCAGCTTTTAGCAGCAGTTTGGTCGTCTCGCATGTGTCATTCTCCGCACGGACCGAGCGCTCACAGCAGCAAATTTTGAGCACACTTCGCGAAGTGCTGGACGCGGTGCAGGTTGGGCATTCGAATCGGCCGCTAAGCCGTGCCAGCACTGTTGCTGTTGCGCACGAGGATAACCACGACAAGACGCAAGATGATCTCAATAAGTCGCAAGACGACGAATTCTTTAAAATCTTGGTGAGCGGCATGAGGAAGCACGGCGTATCAGGTGTCCACCTTGGCGAAAATGGAGAGCTAGTGGTACGCTCTGTGTCTCCGGGCTTGGGATCACCCTTACCACAACAAGTCAGACCGAGACAGTCTGGGCCAACAACTCCGGAATTATCTTGGGAAGATGGTTTGGGCGAATGCGAGGTTCTTTCAGCCGTGTATGGCCCTCGCGTGCTAACAAAGCGAGTCCAACGCATCGTTGACAATCAAATTGCGGCTGGTGCTGGGGCCGGGACGGTCCAGTTTTTGATAGAAAATGTCACCATGGGTGGAGATTCGCTCTTGACATATCGCAAGAGTTTTGCGATGGTCTGGCGCAAGCACGCAGTGCGCGACGGCAATCCTCTGTACTCAACGCCGCAGTGCATTCTCGGCGAAGAGGACGACGTCATCACGCTTCGTCTCAACGCGTCCATCCCGCATCTGCACCCCCAAACCTCCTTCAACGCCAATATCGCACCAGAAGGCGAAACTCAAATAGTCTTTGCCAGCTGGTTCGATGTCGAGGTCACTGCACGCGTTGCCAACCTCGTCGCCAGTGGTCAAACTAGCATCCTGGCAAGGAGCGACACCCTCCACGTTGCGGATCCAAAACCAGAGCACGTCAAATGCCTGTCTGTCTGTTGGACTTATTCTCGCGGTCCTGGCAGCGATATCCCCTCGCCGGCGGATTTCCACACATCCGCTGTCTTGGAGTGGGAATTCCTTGAGGTGCCGCCCTGCTTGCGCATTCTTTGCGCGAGAAATGGCGACGCTGACATTACCAAGTTTCTGCAGGCAATGGTATCAGGTGACCAAACTCTCACAATTGACGTGGACGATCTGCAAGTAGGGATGCAGCGGCCGCAACCCAATTACCCAACGACAGTTTCGATTGTGTATCGCTATGGTACGCGCCCAGCGCAGATTCTTGTTCTTCCCGGGAACTCCGACCCGTTCGAGCTGAGCCATCATACATCAGTCAGCAGTAATGTAGATGGTGAAGGAGGCATTTTTGACTTGGATGCATCGAGAGGCATTCCTGTCGCTCCGCCCGACACCAGTGAAAGTTCCACCGTTGTCGCGGTTGTCTGGGGGCTACAGTTGATGTCACTAGAGACGCCTTCTCTTCTAGAAGCGATCTATAACAGAAAAGTACCCTGTCAGAATGAATTCTTTGGCGTTGATGGATGGGAGTTTGTGGTAAAATCATGCCAGGTCTTTGTCTGCAGCGGGCAGTTGATACAATGTTTCGTCGCATGGGAGGGGTTCGACCTGGACTTGCGCGTCCCTCAAACAGAGTCGACACATCTGGTTCAGTAAGGCATTTTTCAAGAACGGATTCTATGATAGCACTCAATGAACGGAAATTTCCTCGCGTTGATTTGCTTTGATGAATTTAATTTAGAGCTGCTAGCAGGTCGCTGGGCAGCATCTTAGCAAGCTATGACACTCACCCCCAAGCTCCCATACTTCCAAACTCAGGTGGCGAAATTGATAGTTGCAGGACATGCAATGTGTAAATACATTAGCTTAACTATTTAATATTGCAAAAACATTGTTTCGTGCGGCTTTACCGGCAATGTGCGCGTGAATCGTCGCTGCGCAATTGTAATCCTTTTGTACAGGGTAAGTTGGTTCCGAATGCGGTAACTCGTCCGCACACATGCATGTGCCTCGGCAAAAGCCAGCCACCGCGCTTCTCGGCCCAGCTCCAGCTGCGTCACTATTGGATCAAACACCACCGTCAGCTCCCCGTGTCCCATCGCCCTGTATCGCACCGCAACGCATCTCTCTTCCAGCATCACACGACGATGTGTCGCATGCACTAGATTCTTGCGACCATCAAACTACCACAAGCATCCGCCGCCGAAACACTTTCGCCCACACGGTCGAGATGCCCACGCAGCCGACGCTACCGAAGCGTCCTGCGTCAGCGGTCGGCCAGATCCTCGCCATGCCGCCGCAGTGGCTCGCTGCTTACGAGGAATTCATCACCAAAAATGCCAGCCAAGTTTCACAAATCGAGAGCGCACTGCGCAGTCTAACATACATCATCCCTGGTGAGTCTTGGTCGGTCTCGTAGTCAAACAGAGGCCTGCGATACGTGAAGACAACCCTTCTGACCTTGGATAGGCCGCTTTCGCGATGCCGAAATCGCCTCCGAATCGATCCATTCAGGCGTCCAGCTCCTTAGCCTGTACCATGACAACCTCCTCGCCAAGGCCGTCTCGAAGCTTCCCATTCCGCCTACCCGAACAGCGCATGCTAGATATACGCGGTTCTGGTCAGAAAAGAGCGCCATCTATCGGCGCATAGCCATGCTGCTGCAAATGGTTATCTACACAGAGCTCCTGTGGGAGATGTCTGCCAAGCGTCGTGGCGGTGAAAAATCTCGCTGGCGAGTCGTGGTGCTCCTCGAGGGCATTAAGGCCGCGTGCCGTCTGTTGCTGCTGCGCGTCACGCGCACACGGCAGATTGTCACCCCAGCGCTGCCTGAGCGGGAGCCGATTCCCGACGACATTGATCAAGAAAAGAGCGACGAGGATGGTCTAGCACTGGGAAGTGAGAGCGAGTTTGCACTCGAGGACGGTGGCAGCATCCACGGCAATACTATGACGTCGCAAGAGGCACAGGAGATGCTGAAGCCACCCTACGGGCGCGAATGGGCAATGCCACGAACTGGCATGAGCATGCCATCTCTTCCAGAGTCGGGCGACATCAGCTCCTACTTGCTCTCACGTGTACTCACCGCCGATGACATTCGTCCAGCGGCCAAGCTTCTGAACCAGCTGCGCGGTGTTGGACAGGCTGCCGAAATCCTACACATTCTCGCGCCGCTCATCTATGCGATTGCTCTGCTGCGTAGCAAGAACAAGCGTTCCTGGACCCCATGGATGATTGGATTGGCTGTGGAATACGCAGCGCGACAGCTGCGTGATGGCACAAACGGTGCGGCAAATAGTCTGCGCACTACTCCACTCGAGCGTGAAGAATGGAATAAGCGTGGTTGGTCGATGCTGTGGTGGAGCATGCGTGGTGCCTTCTATGAGAACGTCACCAAGGGTGTCGTGACGGGCGTGTCGAAGAGAATGCCCAGCTTCATTGGCGGCATCATGGAGGATTACGAGTACCTTTGGGAGAACTACTACTTTAGCACCAGTGCTTAAGTCTTGGAAATGCTCCCAATACATGGCAAGGCTTCAGCTGCCTGGATGATGGAGTAAGAACGAAATGAAGCGGCCGGCCTCGTGATCCAGTTAGACATATCAGAAGAGGGAGAAACTCGCCATTGCCCCGCGCGCGGCATGGAACTGTACAGATATATGGGAAGCCATGGGCTAGCTGAAGAAGGCTAGCTGACTACTGGCAAAACTTGGAAACGAAAGGACGATGATATCGTCTTTGCATTTATTTTCTTTGTCACACTACATACATATTTTAGTTTCAGCATCAAGGTTAATACCGCTTTGCGGCTCAAGCAATACGACTTGGTCTTCGGTCTCGGCTCTGTGCCGAGTGCAACACTGCTACTTGCTCCGATGTCTTGATATAACATCGCCAAGAATTGGAGCGATACGGAGCTCAAAATAGAATATGACAACTCATCAACGCAACTGCCGACTGCTACCATGGCCAGTCCGTCCGAGCTTGTACTCTCCAACCGGAGTAATCGGGAATCTCCAATTCGCGCGGTCCGCCGTGGGGCATGCTTCCAGCGTCAACACTGAGTAGTTTTGCTCTGCATCGTGAGCCTCATCTATTCATTCGGTATAGCGTCGTCCAATCGCCCGACTCTAGACCCTTCAGTGAGGCAAGGTTGCGAATGAGCTAAGCCGGTCCAGAACCGCGCAACCCGTCGCCGTGGCCTGTTGCGGCTTTGCCGAGTAGCTGCGTGCGTAGTACTAAGCAAGGCGGAAAATAAATCCCATTTCTCTTGCACCCTCATCCTCACGCCCCGGAACTTTTTTTTTTATTTTGACAGGCGGGGATGAACGTCGTGATCGCCATGTGGCTCATGCTTTTGCACCCAACAACCACACGCCCCCTTTTGCTCAAAGAGGACCAACTCCCAGGAACCCATGTTAGCTGGACTGATAGCTAGACCCGATTGCAGTCTAGCTTGAGGGCTTTCAAGGTACCTGGAAAGTGAAATGGCCTGCGCAACAACAACCCTCCCCCTCTTTAGCTTCTGGAGTGACCACTTGGCATTACGCACCAAAAACCAAAGGCAGGCTGGAAACGGCAGCTGCGCAAGGAGCTAGGATACCAGGTTCAATTTATCCTTGCCTTGCGCGCTTTTTTCTTCTAAGCGACGAAAAGAGAATGGCCTGTAAGGCGTGTAAAGAACCGGGAGCCCGGTAGCCAAACGTGCGCTCTCGTCGAACCAGCATTGCCAGAGGGCTGTACATGCAGCGCGGCCATCTCCGACTTCGCCAGATTGCGCCCGGCGACACCTACTGTGACATCATTGCCCCAAAACCCTAAGATGAAGACATGTTCGCACGATTGATTCAATGAAGTTTGGGCGGTAGCATGACCTGTGTCAGTATGTGAGACTACACTCGTGTCTCGGTACATTTTACAGATACAACCAGCCGGCAGCTACGTCGCATCGCCACAACAACTCAGGCCAGCTGGGCATCCGTGCGTGGAAGCAACCCGGCAGCGCATCGTTTTATGCACGATTGTGCAAGAGACATTCGCCAAAAAGCGCATTTTCTCGGAAGGAACAGATGTCACTGTAAAATGTAACCAGCCACTATCGGTGACATCGTCTAATGTGTGTCTGAGATATCGGTAGATCAAGCTTGTGCAAGTAGCTTGCAGCTGATGATGAGCATGTACTTTACCAAGTGCACACAGCCGGCTCCCCTGTCTCTTCTGCCAATAATTTTCTACTTCGGTATTATTCTCTCATAGTCACACGAAAGCCAGACATTCGCACAATGCACCCCTGTTTATCGTCAAAGTTGGCCGCTTTCAGGTCCGTCTGGACCCTGCTCCAGTTTCCCCATCAAGGCCAAAAAGCCAATAGTGCCAGGAAAACGCCTCTGGCGGAGCGCCCAGCCCGATTCCCACTTGCTCTGGGACAGATCCATGCTAAGACGGAGAGCACATAGTAATAGACATTCCCGGGAGGCGGTTCCTGGGTCTAGTGGGAAACAGCTTCGAGCCTTGGCCCCGGCCAATGTATCGAGTACGCTTCATGTACGAGCTAGAGAGGCCGTGCGATGTATGCCGTGCACGTTGCCATGCATGGGCTAATAAGCCACGTGCAAATGTCATGCTTCGGGCAATGAATAATCAATAAATGGAGAAAGTGTCCTTGAGCAGCCGCTGTCTCGTTCCTGCGCTGGAGAGAGATAAGACCCAGTTAACCAGAACGGCAAGTTCTTGTTAGCAGCTTCGGGAGGAAACATTGCCCAATCCAGTACGTAGTAGCCAAAACGATCGACCGGAATAAATTCAAGGTAGTGCGAACATCAGCGGAACCCATTTGTCCAGCTTAATGGAGAAGTGCAAGCCACTGGGCAGCCAAGGGAAGAAATGCGCACGAAAAAATCGATAGTTTGTGTGCCTGGTCCATCGCGGGCCGGGCGGGAAGTGGAACCAATTCTGGTCGAACTCAGTTTCATTTAGGTCACTTGATGTATATTGAAGCAAAAGAGCGCAGATATTAAGCAAGAGGACAAAGCAGATCCCAATTAGCAAAGTAGGGTGTTGAGCCTGGACGAAGCTATTTGTTTTGCGATGGCTGATACCCATGACCATATCAAGAACGATCAGGTAGATTCCTGCAATGCTGACCACGGCTGAAAATCATGAAGTGGAATGAACGTCAGTAAAGTGATTGAAGTTAGTTTTAAACTTCCAACTTGGTCAAATGGCTGTAGCGAGTTTCGCTATGCCAATCGTCAGCCATTGAGATGTAAAATAAGGCAGGACATAGCTGATACACCGATGTCAAGGCGTCAAAAGCATAAAATATCCTATAATGAGATGAGAGATTCAACATCCATCGAGCATGGATCTCTGTGATGAGCGCTTCATACTGGGCTGATTATCCGTGGCTACTGCGAGGGAAGGTTCCAGGATTCGTAGCATTTACGCTGTGGATAAGACCACGATGATCAATCAGTCAGACAGTAGCTCATGATTATCTCATCAAATCAAATCATGATACCAAAGATTGAGAATGTATTTGTGAAATTTGTCTATCAGGGGAGTGCGCACAGTAACGATTTGTCTATTGATGGTCATGTGGTGGAATGCATCATGGGGAGCGCCATGGTAGCATGCCGCGAGGTAACACCAACGTTGCTGCAGAGATAATGCGCACGCACTCGAAATATTGGCAGCAACCCGCCAGAGCGCAAACTGAGATTTTACCACCAAACAGAGAAAGCCGTTGACTTGTGTCTACATTGGTTGACCAGAAAGGTAGGGCACACTTCTGCCACGTTGGCAATCCTTGCCCGGCTGAAAGGAGTAGAACTAAAAAACGCACCAGTGGCAAGTAAACGGTTACATCCTCTGACAACACGCTCTCTTTTCTGTATTAGTGAGAAGACTAGGCAGTAACGCAAGGGTATTATTTTTCCTACAGGCATATGGGACAAATGCCACATGGCTGACGCTTTTCTCTGCTAGTGATGGCTCCGGGTACAACAGTCCGGATGTCAACCGCTGTTGTAGCACTGCCCCTTATTCGCACACTCTTGACTTGGGCAAGACAGTTCTAAGTTATCGCGCAGAAGTACTTCACAAGAGACGACTCAACCATTATTTAGGAGCCATTCATAGAACAGCCTAACTTTTTTTAAACGAGCAAACTGCCCGACTCCAAACGAAGTGCACAACGGGCCGGTTGATTCGTCTTATGGCGTTCTCAATGTAACGCTCAACAAGTCATGACCCTGCGTTGGATAGCGCCAAGAGCACATATATTTAGTACGCTCTGGCGGGTCCGCGCCGTGCAGAACATGGACAAGAGGTTCTCCTCTTCACAAAACATGTACCCTGTACAGTATACCAGTTTATTGTGTCTCGAAAAACCTGGCGCAGTGGCGACACCGGCTAGCAAGCTAGCAGAGAGCCGGCTGACATGGGAGAGCCACCATCCCAGCTCTGAGGTCCCAAGGCCGCCTTTACACACCCGTCCAACAATGGTGTCTTCTAGTCCGTCCTGCTGGTTAAAGAGCTCGTCCGTGAGACATCATGCTTTATTGTGGTAGGGCGCAGGGCCAACTGAAATCTGCGCTCGCGGGTCAATCCAGCGAGAGATCCCCATATCCTGAATCTTGCATGATATCCGTCGTTTGCAGATGGTGGTGCGCCAAAGCGCCCACCTCATGCATGCGTCTGCATAGTTACTCCTGCTGCTCAAAATAACGCTTTATCTTGTGCCCTTTGCTCTATTCTCGACTGTCATCGTGGAATCAAACCCACGCCCCCTTGGAGCTTAGAGCTGTCATGCGCTGGATCCTATTCGCTACGGGTCTCATCCGCTGAGAGCCTGGCGACGGCTTGCAGCTCGCCTCCGCTGTAGCCAACTAAGACAGCGCGTGTACCTTTCTGCTCTGAGCCCGGGGTCGTGGTACCTCCACCCCCATCCCGAGCCTGTGAGAAAGGCTCCCCAGCTCGGCGCTATTGATAGAGCCAGTCCGCACTGGGACAGCTGGCGCAGTTAGGTGTGGTCCATCCATCGAGGACACTAAAAATGAAAGTCGGCGTCGATACGATTGAAGCACCATGTGCAAAAAGTAGCCAATAGATGTGGAGAGAGCCTAGTCTTGGCCAATTCTGGGTCTGTTCTGAGAACCGCCCCGTAAACATGTACGATTACCCAAGACAAATTTACAGCAGAGAAAATCGGCTAGACCTATCCAAAGCGAGAGCAGTGCTGCTATGGAATAACGATGGAGCGCCATTTTAGGGTTATGGAGATAGCGATAACCCAAGCTTTCCGTCATGGGAATAAAACCATCGCTGGTGCGGTGCGCGAATCATATGATCTCGCTTTCGATCTAGCAAGTAGCCCTCGTTTTATGGAGAGAGACGGGCCAACAGACTGGCACCATAATAAAAGTACCGCAACATGTTGCGTGGGGTCAGGTTTCCAGGCCGTCGGTACACACCCTTGCCCAAGATTGTCATCGAGCTTCACATTAACAGTTCGAATGGACGCGCGACGTCGGCGTATTACTTATTGAGCTGTGGGGTGCAATGCTGGGAAGATGGAAACCGCATGCAAGAGAAAATGCGTGCGATGGATGCATGGTGGGCAAAATACGCACTGTGGAGAGCCTGGCGTACTTCTTTGCTGCTTCTGGTCAACTTGCAAATTGAATCATGCATGGAAATGGAGTTGCGACAGCATGGTTTGATTTGACTCCTCTGCAAAGTGATGAACAAGCGGGCCTTGCATGAAGCGGGCGCATTCTCTGCATGGTTGTGGCGTGGCTTCTGACTTTGAATCTGGGGGATGTCATTTGAGCATTCTGCCTGGCGGTAACCCATGTAGGCTTCCAGCTTCGATGGTCTAGGCCAGGTCTCTGTTTTGTCAGTACCTAGCGGCGTAGAACTGGTAAGCAATGGCCTAGAATCTGTACCCTGTCAAGACATTGGAGGTCCTCCTGTTAGGCACCAGGATGTAAAAGTGAGTACCCTAGTCTGGCCTTTTAGTGCTGTTGGTGGAACGGACTAGTGGCTCGGCATATGCCGCTGGTGAACCTGTCGACGAGTACAAACACCGTCTTGCTTATGCGGGTAGTGATCAGCGACAAGCCATCTGTAGATCCTAACTTGCCGTGCAGAAAGGCTGTGCCTTGGTGCTGCTACATGCAGTCAAGCATCCAAATCTCCAGTGATGGTATGTTGCTGAGACGCTTCAGAAGCTAATAGCAGGACGCTATGTAGTAGAGTGCTGTCTTGTGACTGCCGAGAAGAAGTCCTGGATTAGGGTGGTATTGAAAGTGGCTGGCAGAACTTGGGATGGAGGGGCAGCCTGGCCAGCGTCCAATCCGGCTTCCCAATGGCCACTAGGAGGCCGGAACAAAGAAGGATTAAAAAAAAATAGCTATGGTGCTAAATGTGCCTTTCCTTGACCAGTCCATGCCCGAAGGACCGTTGTTATCGTGCTAAATTCGTTAGCTGCTCTCCGTAGTGCAATGCTGTACCCAGGGTGTGTCATGATTCGTGAGGGTACCAGACCAGGATGGCAGGAGAAATGGGTACGAAAACAGGAACAAATGGACAGGTGGGCGAGATGCAATTGTAAGCGCCCCCTCCACATGGCCAGGACTTAAGCCGGTTGGCTGATTTTGCTCCTGGCCCCTGGCCTGCCGCAGTCATGTAGGTAATCAAATGATGGCCTGCAGATGTGGAAGC
Organism: Lecanicillium saksenae; assembly: GCA_027627215.1. Lineage (NCBI taxonomy): Eukaryota > Fungi > Ascomycota > Sordariomycetes > Hypocreales > Cordycipitaceae > Corniculantispora > Corniculantispora saksenae. Next base: position 14,844 of record JANAKD010000218.1, on the reverse strand, counting down.
GGCGCCGTTGGATGCTGCTAGCGAGAAGTCCGAGTATTTTTATTTAGCTTCATGTAGCAGCAACTAGCTTCGCATTGAGAGTCGGTACCGTGACGGCAGCTTCCCCACGCTGGCGCCGAATGCTCACACAAACACTGAGTTTTATCCAGACCATTGAGGATTGCCGGCATGCCGCGGAAATAGCTTCTCTTCGAACGAAGGTGTCACTCATCCTGGGCTAAGTGCCTGGGCTAAGTGACTGTTCCCCGCAAGCAAACTGAGCACTGCCAATGAACAAGACCAAAAGTGTAAGCCCAAATCATGTGTCGCTAATTCAGCCCGAAATATATGACTTATGACATTTCGATACACCATAGTGCGCTGTACTCTCTAGGTCACTATCGTAAACTTTTAGTGTCATGTAACTGATATTTTCTTCTCTGTGACGGCTGGCAGTGTAATGACGGTACAGCGTAGGCACAGAACTGGTCCCCCTAAAAGGCCAACTTCTCGGCCAACTTCTCGTGCTTGTACCATGTCCAGTGGGACGGGTCGGTCCCGAAGGACTGGATCTTGGTGGCAGGCTTGCACTAACCAGAAACATGACATTAGCGCGTGTACAATCGGCAACTTGTCCTGTAGCGGTAATTTCCTAGAAAACCACCTTTATGATTTTTTTGTAATCAACCCGGTAGCACTAGAGTCGGAAATCTTTTGTCATGCAGTGAAACTCGCAGTTCCGTGTGAGCCGCGAGGCTTTACGCTTTCTCTCTCTTTCCTACTGTTAGCGCGAGACACTATCTACGAGTTGCATGAATTCTCAATCAGGCTAATTATGACAGCATGCCCTGTCTTCCAGGGCCTTGGGGGTCCGAAGCCTTGGCGAGCCGACTGGGTACGGGACGCACTGTGGACAGATGACAAGGCCCGTAGACGTGATTGGATCGGGTAGTCAATGCAAAGGTGATCAATTTTGAGGCCGGCGCAAGCTGAGAGAGCCAGCTCCAAGAGCTCGGGCATCAGCGAGTCATTAATTAGTGGGTAGAATACAATGTCGTAATGCCTGGCAGCGGGAGTGACACTGGCGGGAATGCCCGTCACATCGAATGGTGCGTCTCTGAGTTCGCGCGACCTGGACGAGGTGTTCATTGAAACTTGCAATGTTGAAAGACGGCACTAAAAAAAAAAAAAAATTTAAACACAGCCTCTGGCTGCCATCATATCATCAGTTTGAAACGCTGGAGGTATTGGATCGGGAGGGAGTGTGGCACGTCGACGAGGCTAAAGATGCAAGGCCGAAATGAAGGAGAGTAGAGTGGAAAGGGGGGCGTGTCCCTAAGCTCCGCTGAAGGCAGACGGCCCAATATAGATGCCGGCGTTATAGTGGGTGATGCACTGTACGCGCGCTGTAGATTGCACTTGGCAACGGCTAATAGCAAAGCTGCATATGTGGCTGTGGCTGTGGCTGTCCTTCATCTGCTGGACAGGCGTTGCGATGGAGCTGCTGATGGGAATAAACCAAGTCATGAGACTCTGAGACCCTGGGCTTGCGCATCTACCGGCATCGCTTGGTATCGATGCCGCGGTGCGATGTAGTGGAGGCTACTGTCCATAGCAAAGAAACCTTGCTGGTAGGCTCACTATTTGTTCATGCCGTTTCTGCTCGACAATCCGCCGCATTCGAGGATCATCCATGCTTGATTAAAGAGGTGGCCCTGGAGGAACCTAATAACGTCGGCCTGAAAGCTTCCATCATCCGACTGACGGAGTGGGCGATTCGCGTTTCGCCTGCTCTTTCCCTATCACCGAAACCGGGTTATATCGGGTCCAAATAAAAATAGAACAAGTCAATGCCAGCTCCCTCGCATGCTGTTTCGTTTCAGGTGTCAACCTGAGTCTGCCACGATCAGCAAGCCGGCCTCGCGGGGCCTTGTTTGGAGATTGAGGGTGTGTCTTGGTCGATAATGTTTCATGTTGTTTCGGCCGGGGGAAGACGACAGAAAATCGAGATGACACGAAAGTGCAGACGTAGAAACCAACCACGGGATTTGCCTCACAAATCCGAATTTTAGGCAGTCTAGAAATGCCTGAATATAGCCAACGTCTCCGTTGGTAATTCGTCCGAGGTAGAGGTTCTTGGGTTTAGCACACTGGTAATACGCAGGGCACTGCATCATCGCTTCGGCTCTCGGGCTAGCTCCCGAAATACATCAACCATGTCCTCTGGCTGATTGACCCAAAATCCCATTGCCACTTCTGTCAAGGCGTTGCTTCTGCCTGCATAGTAGTCGCGCATAAAAACGCATCATGCCATGCGTGAACCTTGCTGTCTGTTCCGGTTCTCTCGCGCTCGTTTTGGCTAATTTCGTATCTATATCTTTTGTCGATGGTCGGAAATGTCAGATACACGCAGTGGGCCTCGTGTGCGCTGAGGAAGAGGGCTCGATAGTTTAGCGAGATCTCACTGATGAGAATCAAAAGCACAGAAGACAGGGCTGTCATATTCGCGTCGGATGTAACACGCACATGACAGTTAAATGACATCATGTGGCTTAATTTGGAGAAATTAAGTAGCTACACGAATTTTCCTAAGCATTTAAATTTCTCGCCTGCATGATGGGGAAATTACAGGGTGAGAGCTTCTCAGCTCAATGGCAAAAAGGTGGGCTAATCTTTGGCGAACTATACGAACCTGGCGGACCCAGGCTCAGCAAGCTGCGCACCAGCATCGACTGCTTCCGTAGTGGTTGGACGGGGAAGGCAAGCAGAATTCCGTTGGCGAAAAAAACTTGGCCGTATCCCGCACAATGCTTCTTATTTTAGCCATGACAGGTTTCATCGACAACAAGGCAAAAGCAGGCGGTGCATAAAGGTCCAAACAGCAGCTACCGGGATGGCGAGAGTGCGGATGTAGTAGTATCAGATCTGCAAGCGATTGTACACTGGCGCGAGCCTTGCGAAACTGCCAAGCCCAATTCTTCATGCAGATTTGTACTCTAAATCACCGCTTTGCCCAACCGCTTTCGCCATTGGCACAGTCATCAAGCACCTGCATCATGATCGCTTACTTCTCCGTGATAGATTTCCGTAGCTCTGGCTGGATGAGCGTTAAGCGGCTTTTCTTTGGACCGAGTAAAACAAAATCTTGTACGCAATGACTTTCCATGCATCATGAAATCATATCAGCCTTTGCTCATTATCCGCAGTTGATTCGGGGCTTAATTTTTTCTACACCAGTCAAAGTATAATGGCGCGATGTTAGCCACCCTGGCGGAACCTAATCCTGACGCCCGGGCGACAACCCAACTGCGGCCCAGTTGATTTTTTGAAGTGGTACATAGCTATAACTTCCACATTTGGAGCACCCGCAAATTGGCCATGATTGACATGCCATTTCGTGTGGAACGGCGGCCGCAAATTAGAGACGTGGGATGCCCAGGTCCTCCCGTTGGCGTGCGCTTGAGCTTTGCGCGAAAGAGATGCCACAGCCACAGCCACACCCTCAAACCAGGCAAACCCACCACATCCCGTGTATTGATGAAACACCCCGGCCTGTCACCGAGCCCATGTCTTAGTTTGTCTTTGTCTCTAGCTGGGCTTCTATTACCAGTTTGGAGACGCCTTATACGCCGACTCTATTCGGCAACCAGCTCGCCTCTTATGACGACGCATTACTGTACTATAGATACCCATGTCCACGATCGCAAAATCTAATTAATAAAGCCCTGATACCGAGTTGTTACTAGGTTTTCCTTACTCAGTGGATACTTTTTTTATCCACGATTTCCTATATAACTAGCACAACTTGTATATCTCAGAAACCCCGCCCCCTAATAATAGAAGTCCCAAACTAGTAGGGGATAAATTTAAGCCCAGAAATTGTATACTGTAGAGTTTTAAACGCGCTGAGAAGTAGGGGAAAACATAACTTCTGACTGGCTTTTTGAGCTGGTAAAAAAATTCGCCGACTCCCCTGTGAGTGAGGCGTTTTGGTGGTAATTTCCTTCCCTCTGGTGTGTCTTGTGAGGCCGATTGCACGGACTCCATCGAGTGACAAAGGCTAGTAACAACTCCGTATCAGGGCCTAAATAGGCTCAAGCCAAAAAAAAAAAAATTCAACATGGGAACCTGCTTACTGGTCCGCAGTGAGTGGACGAAAGCGAAGGCTGAATAAGATCCGAGAGCCAGTTGCGAAGAGCGAAGCAGAGGGTGCAACAATGCAGTTTTGCACTGGTCTGCATAATTGGTTACTTAATGTAATTGAACATTACACTGGTAGCATGCCACAGAATACCTCTTCCCAGTCTGACTCTGCACCAAAAGACATACGACACACAAGTACACGCACATACAGATCGCATCTGTGCTTCCATACGACTCGGGCGAGCTTACTAGTGAACAAAACAGAAAGCGAGAAAGAAATGGTTGGCAGGCCGTGCGCGAAGCGGGATGCTGTGATGAGAATCGCCTAGCTGCCGGCTTAAGGCGAGGTGGTGTTCCCACATTTCGGGCCCGAGCACTCAGCGAGTGAAGCAGCAAAACGAGGCCACCAGACGAAGCTATCAGTGCCAAGTCGGAACAGCGTCATGTCGGGTTTGCCGTTCCGGATCTTAACTTAAACCCTACATAAACCGAGACCTGGCACGCTGGGTCGTCGCTATGTGCTTGCATGAACGGCCTTGTGCGATGAAGATTGATTGATTGGTGTGTTATTGGGATACTCGAACGTATGGTGTGTCATGCAACACCATTTTTCGACAGGTCTCGACGTATTAACCCATCCCTGCTAGACGTTTCTCGAGCGCAGTTTGCGAAATGTACTTCAAAGTTCAAATTGAAGGGAGCACGGTGCTTCCATTTCGCAATCTTTGCTGAAATAGTGACAGGCTGGCTTGCGAAGGTTAGAGGTGGTGGCAGGGTCTACCCAAAACTCTAACTTCAGTGCCGTGGCCAATGTCTCTGCCGCAAAGTGTAAATGGGGACCAAGAAGAGGCGAAAGTTAGGATGGCGGGTACTTTCCGTCAGCTAAAACAAGCCCAACAGAGAAACGAAAACCAGTGTTAAACATTTTATAGTTTGAAGATCTGCCCTCTTTCATGCGCTGTCTTCATGCTCAAGTGAATTCAAACACCACATGCCGCAGTTGCAGCCGGCGCCAGCCACACGAATCGCCTGCTGGCATGTGCTGTAGACGGCAATCTGCACACAGCATCCGGACGAACACCCCGGATTCCTAGCTATCGGGGCTATATAGCGTGGCTGATATAGCAGGTTCGAATCATTTCATCTAAGGCCATCTGAATTATAGCGTGGAGTCAGGACAATTTCGAGGTGTCAAAATGAATTAAAGCCTAAAGCTAGTGAAGAGGTTGAACGCGCCTGCTGTCTAAGCCATCACTATTCTGTGCTAGTGACGGAGCATGGCAAGAGCCCGACAGCGCCGGACACCACGACACAACGTGGCCAGCCGTTGACACGCGGCACGTCTTTTCGTAGTAGCGCCAAAGTTAAGCCCGTCTCTTTTGAAGCCTAATGAAGTCTGTGTCACAGATCGCATAGGAAGCAAAGGAAATATATATTTTGCAAGGCGGGCGGGTGTAGCCTAGGGTAGCAGCCTATATCGCGCGCGCAGCGCTGGCAGATCGCAACGGTTAGCCTCTAGCATCGTCTCCAGCATGCCTCCCATGTAGGGGAAAAGGCAACAACAGCGTGCTCGCCCGACCTTCCTTCTAGCTGGGCCATGCTTATTACATGTAGAACACACAGAGCTTGCTGCAGGAGTAGCCAATCGCAGCGTTCTGCACACTCCACCCTTCTTCTTGGAGCCTCTAGCTCTTTGCCGTGCCTGGCTAGTAATGACGAAGAAGCTACAGGATCGGCTCGGACGCTAGGGGCTCCCAACTCCGACCATAGAGTGGCCAACTGATCGCCAATTACAACTTTACATGATCGCCGGGTGTGCGTCCTGCAGTCATAGGGTCGTTTGGTCGTGCAGATAGCTCATTACCCTGATCGTTCTAGTGAATCAGGGTACAATCTCCCATCCTGTTAAATGCTGGTTTCACGATGTTTTCTTCATGTTTTCTCGTGCGATGGATATTATCAGCGGGCTGACAAACACCACGGGCCCTGCAGTTGCTGGTTGGCTTGGTGGCTTCTCCGTCGTGATGATTAGCCGTCACTGAACTTAAAGAGGTTGGCTGGCGGGATGGCGCGGGGCCGCATTCCTGGCCGTGCGCAAGCAACGCGAGGGATATGGTAAGCGGCGGAGGAGGAAGCCATCGTAGCATCCATCGGACAAATGTAATGCCCATGGAAGGGGTGGAAAATAATTGCGGTACTGGCGCAATGTCGTGGAAAGTTATTCCGCGCTCAGTTCAACTAATCTCGCTTGATTATACTTTTCTGGTCGCACGTGGCTGATATGCCCTTAAAATAGCTGTTGAAACACAGGCTCACACACACCCGCACACACACATCAGCGAACATCAATACCATCCAAGTCCGCAGACCCTGGCTTGGGCTCATAATTGTATCCCAAAATACACGGTAATTAAAGACTGCATGTCTCAATGTGGCCACTCCATCGGTCGAGCGGGGCGGATGTTATGTATGGTATTATGGCAAAGAGAAAGGCGCGATGAGTCCTTACGAGGAGAATAAAAAGCAAGAAAGAGAGTTTCTATATATATATTGCGTTCGTTGTGACTCTAATCTTGATTGTCTTGGCCGGAAGTTGAAGGCTGGCAAAACAAGAAGTGGACTCACGCGTGTCTTGACCGTTGAAGGGAACCCAAAAAAAGATGTCAAACCCCTTGCATGGAAGCTCCGATTGGGAGGAAGGCCTGCAGCACGCCTCGCTTCTGCGTCGCGGTGTTGCAGGTGCATTCTTCTCGCCGGTCTTCCCTGTAAGGCGCGGGTGGTTTCAAGGAAAAAAGCAAGGCAAGATTGCAATCATGCCTTGCTACTGCTTTGGTAATTAACGTAGCCCAAATAATATAGTTCACCGGGCTCCGTGCTCCTTTTCTCTCAAACCATGTTGTGTGAGTGCTGGCATGCGGATGCAACGTCGCCGCGGGGCACACTGCATTGCCGTGGTGGTGGCTGGCCAGCTGGAAGTTGTTAGCAACGGGCGCGTTGACCAGCAGAAGGGCTAGCACGCTGCTTCCCCCGTTCTATGGGAATTACTGGGCTGGGCAAAGCGCGGTACCGATTTTTTTTGTCATTGTGGTATGCGTAATCGGCGGACATCGCACAAGCCTTCCCCCCAGGTTCCTGGTGTACCTGGATTGAGTCCATGTTGCTCAAAACAACGAACGATGGGCATGTCTCGCTAGATTGGTTGAGCACGCAAGTGTGTTTAATTTTATTGACCATAGATGGGTTCTGTCCGTGTCACCATGTGCGCAGTCCCACAAGAGGAGAGACGGAGGAAATGCCGGAAGCAGGACATGGGAAAGAGAAGCGATCCAAGCTCACTTGAGAGCGGCGGCTCAACCCGCTGGATGGATATGATGGCACGTACGCACGCGAAAACGTACATTTGTGGTGGGCCACGTCCGTGATGAAGAGCTTGTCCCATTTTTCGGCTTCATTGGTAACCAGCATGGGCAGTCGGAAGCCAGTCGTTCTCCCTTTGTCATGTGGCGTATCATGGCATTCTTTGATACAGTTTATGTCTATTTCCTCGTGCAAATTACAAAGGGTGGAAAGTGGCCGGGTCCGTTCCCCAGCTTGCCTTCAAGCCACATTCCCCAGCGGGCCTAGGCCAGCGCGCCAGAGCAAAGGAACAACAAGGAAAAGGAAACAAGGGCAATGTGAAAGGAAAAGAGGTAGGACCCGTTTGAACAAGGAGTGGCTGCTTGCATCTGGATTACGAGATGTTGCATGGGAGCGCCATTGAGAGGGTTACAGGAGAAGGGGCAATATCGATTGTGCGCGCAGCAGCTGTTAGCAGTGTCGCAACGAGAGCTGGTGTCATTTTCATTAGGGCAGAGGGCCAGCGCGCAAGGTGATTGGGAACACGGCGTTACGCTGATCGCCAGCCAAGCCAAGAAGACGGCAACAACAGCCCTTGGACTTTTCACGGCCTGAATGCAGATTTTGTGGCGTCTTGCTCTGAAGGAAACCCAAGCGCACAAGGAAGTAGGTCCTCATCTTACGGACAAGGGGGGAGCATAAGAAAAGTGTGTACTTGTTTCCCGTATCCGCCATGAGCTTTTTATGCATGAGGGGAGCATAAAAACGGATAGGCGGGGAACATTTCCGTTTTGTGTACATGGAAGCCAGTGCCAGCAGACTTGAGGGTCTTTGTCGTCTAGCAAAAGGCGGGCTAGCTGGGCGTCCCCAGGAGATTTCGTCCAAGTCCCGTAGGAGCCGTGGGAAAGAACCAAGATGGCTAGCTATGAGTAGCGGCTAACAAGGCAGAGCACGCCCCCTGCCAAGGTGCCAGGGGGGGCCACAAGCACACCCCCCCCATTCTCTTTTTGCCAAACGAGTTTGGGTAAGCCCAAGTATCACGCCTGGTACGGGGTTCTACGAGAGCGAGAGAGAGTGTGGATGGGAGAGACTTGGCCATCTCATGCAGCAGCGGGAAGGCGGAAAGGCGGAGAGGGAGGAGCGGAAAGGAGCTTGGTGTGCGATGTGTGTGATGTTATTAGGCTGGGCGGCGACGATGGAAGTGTGTAGGCGTGCGAGCAAACCAGAAAAGGCTGAAAATGAACAACCTCCCTTGAAGGACGTTTCGAATTTAAAAAGAAGTTTAGTGCTTCTTTTTTCGTGTTGAAGAAGATGGACAGAAAAGTCTAAAACGGATTTACATCATGCGCCGAGCTGAAGGAGGGAATTACAGTGTCGAGGTGCAGCGAGCGAGCGCCGCCCAACGAGGAAGAAGCGCTGATGAAGACCAGCGGGGGCAGCTTCAAGTGGTTCTAGTGGCAACAGCGGATTCATGTGCTAATTACAGGGGATTTTCATGCCCCCCTTGGCACTAAGGTAGGCGAGGTACTGTAGTCTGTAGGTAGCGTCGCAGTGCAGCTGTGGACCTGGGCGGCAACCAATGTGTCTGGGAGGAGAGTACGCTGAGTGTGGCCCGGCGGCAACTTCTCTGGGCTGTTGAGGTAGCATGGCACGATGAGTGTAGAACGTTTTTAGCATTTCCTTTGCTTCGACACAGCCTGCTTCTTTTTTTATCCGGCATGGCTCGAGACGCGGGTTATGGTGGTCGCGCGAGGCATGGGCAGGTCGGGCAACCTTGTGCGCACAGAAGATGGGCATGTAGGTAGGAACTCGACAAGAAGCCGTGAAACTTGACTCTCGGGGACATGGTACCATGACCCATTCATCAAGGGAACTAAACCGCAGCGGCCGACGGAGCATTGTAACTGACGAGCAACGTCATAGGTGGCTGTCAGTCGGGGTGGCTGTAGAGCCCGAGCATGGCTTGACAGTAAAGCGAAAAAAGCTTATTGACGGGAAAGCCCATTCTCTGCGAAATGGATTTTTGTTTTTATTTTTATCTTATTTTTATCTGCTACTTACCTACCAGTACTGGTAGTAGTCGAGCGCCACGGATATGCGTTGCGCATCTTGGGTCCCTCCTCCGGCCCCCTGTACCCGTACCTGGCTGGCTTGGTACCTGGGCTAGCTGGTTTAGGGCACCGCGCAGGTGCAGGTACCCAGCGGCCTGCCAGTATTAGCGGCAGCCAGCCCCCTGTACCTCTACCAGGACCAGTACCACTGCATCATCGGCAGTGTCTTTATTGAGCGAGCCGTGGTAGCGCGTTGGTGTGTGCCGGCTGGGAAGAGAGGCTGCTCAACTTGCCGTCAGCAATTTTATTTTGCATCGTGAGATGTCGTCAAGGCAATATTAGGATGCCCCCCCCTGTAGCCTGTGCTTTTTTTCTGCTCGATATATTTTTCCTGTGCTGTTTTGAAGCACACTGCCGTTCTCTCAGCTTGACCAGTTACCAGTTATCAGTTACCAGTTACCAGCTACCTCCGCCTCAGCTCCGTATGTACTGGCACACTGTACTGGTAAATACACCTCACGCCCCCTGCAAAGAGAGAAAACCCCTCCCCTCTCAACTCGTGCTGGTACCTTGCCGCCACACCCCCAAAACCACGCCCACACCCTCCCCCCTGCAGCCTCTGAGGTACCAGTAGCGACCCCCGGCAGGGTCCCAAAGAGGCCCCCAGAGCGCCGAGCGCCCCCCCCTCCTCCTCCTGCTCCTTGTCTCTCGCCAGACCCAATAAGAGAAAAAAGGGCACTAACACAATCATCAGGTCCTCCCCCCCCCCCAGTCATTAAACCTACATGGTCAAGACAAGCAGAAGAGCACTGACGGAAAGCTCCTGCGCAAGGTACCGCTTTCCTTCCCGCTGCTACTTTTGCCTGGTCCTTGTCCTCGTTGCTCCCAGTACGTAGACATACTTTCTGGCTTTCTGATTCTGGGGAGCACCAGAAAAGGACTGGCTTCTTCTCATCACACGCCCCCAGGTCCTGGCTCTCTCACACACTTCTTCTTCCTCCTGGCTGCCGCTCTCTCTCTCTCTCTCTCTTCTCTCTTTTACACACCACCTCCCATTATTTCTCCCGGGCCTGCCTTTGAGGATCTCCTAGTGCTCCCGGCTACCACTCCAGATTCCTCTTCTGCAGGCTCGACTCTCGTACCCCTTCCATTGGGCGTCTGTGTTTGTCCTCCCCCCCCCAAAGANGGCTCACACACCACCCTCCCCCCCAGCAGATACACTCTCAGGCACTCCCGCACACACCACTGCGAGCACATACCACACACCACCACCACGCTTCTACTCTTCTACTTCTACTCTTCCCTGCGCTCTCACGCACTCTTACTTTCTCTTGTTCACCTCTTCGACACTGCCAGCCAGCCTCGCCTCGCCTTGCCTCGCCATATTACCCTTGCGAGTCCCTTGGATTCTCGAGCCTGGGCCTCGCCTCGATCCCACCTGCTCGTTGCTCGCTCGCTCGCTCGCTCGCACCTCTTCTCTCGTTTACGCTTGACCTCGTTTCTTTTATCTCGAGGCCATCGCCCCGTCGGTATTGGCACTACGTTCGCTTCTTCTCCTGTCAACCATTTGCCGTGCTGTCTCGCCTCTACAAGCAGCTCGACCACGCCTCTGCTCCTCATTGCGGCTGAGTTCCTTTCGCTATATACTCTGCCTTCCTTCGCTCGCTCCTATACCAGCAGTCGCTACTGCTACTCAATCTTCAATCTACGACCACTCTTGACAAGCCATACTCAACCTCTTCGTCCCCACAGCGGCTTGCGCCGAAACCCTCATTCGACTACCCGTCACGCTCGAACCAACACCCAACCATCAATGTCGAGGTGATTCACTTCGCAATGGATCAGTCGCACAACCACCAGCTCCATGGGCACTCATCCCCCTCACTTCCAGGACAGCAGCAGCAAGACTCTCAGCTCGACCCCAGCGCCCAAAATGTTCTTGCCGAAGCGAGAAAGAACCTGCAGGTGCTCATTGACTCGGGCATCTCCAAAGACCTGCTTCACCAGTGGGTAGAGGACAGCCCGCCTCTGCAGCTCAGCTTCCCCATCCAGCAGACGCTTGCCGCCGCCGCCCAACAGTCCAACGCGCTCCACGTCCCGCCTCAACCTCAAGGTCCGCCGCCGCCGCCGCCCTCCCGGTCACCGTCGACTCTTCCGTCCCACGGCTCCTTGCCTTCCAATGCCACCGCTTCATCGCCTTCGACGGCCTCGTCTACTCCTACACCTACCGGCGGCCTCCACACCGAGATCAAGACCGAGCCCAGACACGATACCGCAACATCAGCCTGGAACCCCGCTCTTCACGCACCTCCGACGCCCGCCCAGTATATGCCAATTCAGGAGCAGCCCGAGAGTGGTGTTTTCCTGCCGCCTTCCTACCCCTATGCGCATCGCACGCGCATATCAGTGTCCTCGACGAGTTCAGGCTCATCCGGGCATGCGTCGCTTTGGTCCGTCAACTCGGCACGTTCGTCCATGTCCTGGCAATCTGGCACCAGCAACCGGTCCATGGGCCCTCCTATCACTTCTGCCAGTGGCGCACCCGTTATTAACGGCTCCCAAGTCACTCCTTCCAGCGGCAACAAGCAGAATGTCTACTGGTGCACCTCTTGCGAGACGAGTTTCAAGCGTAAATACGACTGGAAGCGGCACGAGGACGAATTTCACGAGCGCTGGAGAAAGTACCCCTGCCCGGAGCCCGGCTGCAACCGCAGCTTCTGGGGATCTAATTCATTTAACCAACACCACAAGCAGTGCCACGGCTGCAAGACTTGCCCTCACGCCGAAAAAGTGGTCAAATTTCTACGCAAGCGCAAGTACTGGGCGTGTGGCTTCTGCTCCGCTCTTCACCCTGCACGAGAGCGCCACGTCGAGCACGTCGCGCGTCACTTTGAGTCTGGCTTGGGGAAGAATGATTGGATGCACTCCCGCGTCATATACGGTCTCCTTCATCAACCACTTATCCACACTGCCTGGGACGCATTGGTTGCCGAGAAGCACACTAGCTACGGAGGTAGACGTCCCCAGTTCAGTTGGCACCCGAGCAAGACTGGTCGCGCGCAAGGATTCCTCGAGAAAGAGAGCCCCGGCCAGTTGCAAGATCTGCTCGAGTTCTTTTCTGGAGACGAATCAGAAGCTCAGTGGATCGTCTCTGTGGCATATGACCTCGCAGATGTTGTCATGACCAACAGCAATGTGCAGTCGCCCACTTCGTCACAGGTTCAGCAAGCACCAGGCGGCTCTCAGCAGCAGCAACAGCAACAGCAGCCACAACAGTTCTCACAAGACAATTCATTCGCCCAGATGCGCCCTCCTTCAATGCTTCCGTCAAATACAGCCAGCGACTCTAGCCAAGCTGCGTTTGGCGCTTCCCAATTCCGCACTTCCAATGTTTTCACGACAGGGCAGCAGTTTCAGATCCCTCGCCAATCACCCGATTCCAACTCCAACTCGCCACTCACCATGTCTCCTCCCGTGCTTGCTTCTCAGGCCAACTACGACAAGCGTGAACTGCCGCCACCGCCGCCTCCCCAGAGCACCGGCGACGGCATGATGGACTTTGAATACTCGCCTGCCCCAAGTGGCTTTGGCGACTGGGCCACGATGACCAACTCCATGCTGGCGAACACGGCCTCGCAATCCGGCCAGAACTCTACCCCACAGAGCGGCGACTGGGGTATGATGGGCTACTTTGGCGATCCTCGTGTGACGTCGGCCTAAGCATGCTCAAGTGCATTCACGTTTGCTTTTTATATCTGTTCAAAACCTATACACACGCAACGACATCGTGTCGTCCTTTCCTTTTTATAACGATCTCTCGAATTACTGGCATGAGGTACCGCACCTCCAAATTTCTTTATTTTTGCGACACTTTTGGGAACGCGTCCCCCACTACTTTCCTTAATGACTCTATCGACGTCGACGTCTAGACAGACCTCTTGTTTTACTGCGCGCATCTCAACTGCATTTCTTACTATATATTTGTATAGATAATGATTAATTTCCGCTGCGCTTTTTTTGGGGAATACCTGGTATAGGATTTCTTTTCATCTGATTTGCTCAGACCAAAAATGCTCGTTTTTTTAACGCTTGGACATTTTTATTGGGAGGTTATTTTGATTTTCTGACTGTTTGTGTTTTGCGGTGGAGGAACCAAACTTGGCGAGGCTTACGAGCTGCGATAGAACCCAAGTGACAGTTGTATTTGTTGTACATTAGTGCAGGTAGATAGAGATTATTCGAACAAAGATTTCATCAACCCTTGTGTTCGCACAGGTCCCTGTTTTCTGCTGCCCAGGCGACTGCATCGTTCGACAGTCAGTGATTAAGTGAGGCAAGACAACAGTGTGACAAACAACAACATTAGTGCCAACAATCCCACCCCCGCACCCCTCTGTTATGCTAAATATAGTGTTTGTTTCTTGTCTATTTAACCTTCCATCATCCTGTTTCGTGCTGCTTATTCCGCAATCGGACCCCTGGTAAGCTGTTGTGAGAGGGTGACGAGTGATGCCAGACTTGTGAAAGAGCTTTTTATTGGGCTGCGATGGCCCTGCGTCGGGCCGGTCGCGCGGGTGTAAGTGATCACACGTTGGGTCCTATCAAACTGCCCTGAAAGAGTCACAGCAACCCAACGCCCTCTCAAAAGTATAAATTTGAATAAATGACCCGAAAATCTATCTTGCATTTGTTTCGGACTTGCTCAGTTACCAGAAATCGCCATCTTTCTCAGCTGCTTGAGGCCTTGAATGCCCGTCGGTCTCGCCATATTCAACCATCCGTAGAGGGTTGTAGTTCACAGAGAGACTATTATTTTCTTCTGAGATGCAAAATGTCCTGCTCACGCCATCGCCATCAGCCATCGCCGCACTGTGGCAGCTGCGTCGACGGCCGAACCCTCGTCGCGGACCCCCTCGCCGCTCCAGCCTCCAGCCACGTCTCCTTCGCACCATCCCATGCACACCCTCCTTCCTCCGTCTGCAGCCCTCCCTGGCCGTCTCACGCTGGCTTCGATATCTCACCTCACCACGGCCCAGAGATGCGCATNCCAAACCCGTGCGCAGACTCGCCCGACGCACGACGGCGGATACGTGTACATGTCTCACACCACCATCACGAGCGATACGCTGCACGCAGGATACACCCACGGCTCACACGCGCCGTTGCCGTCTAGCGTATTTTTTTCATCCTCCCCGCAATCGGCAAAGCGTTGTCGCCTCGCAGGCTTCTCGCCAGAGTCGCGCCGCTGGGCCCCNTCGCGCTGATACCGTCCTCTCGGTCCGGGAGCATCGCGCCTTCGCATCTGTCCTCCCGGACGCACGGTCTGGATGATCGA
>JANAKD010000217.1:0-28571 GCA_027627215.1 Lecanicillium saksenae | reverse complement strand
GAGCACGCGCATGTGGTTGTCGGTGGTGATGCCGCCGGTGCGCGGGTCCTTGACGATCCTGCCCAGGCCCTTGATGTCGTGCTTCAACAGGCTCGCGACGAGCGGGTTCTGCGTCAGGCCCGTGCTCCAGACCAGGAGGCCGGCGCCGACGTCCTTGCTCTCGCCTTTGACCGTCAGCTTGAGCACGTCGCCCTCCCGGCGGATGCTCTCCAGCGACGTCTCCGTCTTGACCTGGATGCCCTGTCGCCGGAAGAGGTCCATGGCGTAGTTGGCCAGGTTCTGGTCAAACATGGGCAGCACCTTGGGCGCGACGTCGTAGACGGTGACTTGCACAAACTTCAGCAGCGCCGGGTACAGCTTGGAGAGATCCTCGTGGATCAGGTCGTGCAGCTCGGCGGCGAATTCGATGCCGGTCGGCCCGCCTCCCACGATGGCAAAGTTGAGCAGCTCTTTTCTGTGCTCGTCCGACGTCGACGGCAGATCAGCCTTCTCGAATGCCGTCAACACCTTGAGCCGGATCTCTCGAGCATCGCCGACGTCGCGAAGAAAGGATGCATGTTGCGCCACACCCTCGATGCCAAACGTTTGGCTGTAGCAGCCGACCGCGATGATGAGCTTATCGTATGTGATTTCGAAAATTGGGCCCTTCTCCGTGTCTCTCGTAGTGGCCGTCTTGGACCCAGCTGTATCGCTCTGCGTGTTGCCCTCCAGGCGTATTGTCTTGTTGGCAAAGTCGATATCGTCGGCCCAGGCCTGATGAAACTCATCGAGGCCAAGACGACGGACCGGCTCAATGGCAGACCGGAACTCGAGCGTGCCGACAGTTGTTGAAGCCAGCAGCGGCGTGAAGACGAAATGTGACCGGGGTGAGATGAGTACACGCTCAGCCTTGGACGGCTTGATTGTCTGAGCCAGGCCGTAACCGGCCCAGCCGGACCCTAGAATAACAACACGTTCCTTTTTGCCTGCTTGATCTGGAAGGGAAATTAGTATGTGGGATGTGTTTTGGGGTACTAGCAATAGCTTTGCAAACATACTCGATTGAGGGGTTGCCGTGGTACTTTGAGCTCTGACATAGCTTGGCACGACAGCGACAGCTATTCTCGTCCTCCCCAGCGCCACCACCGCGCTGGGAGTATGTGTTCTTGTGATGCGGGCGACGCAATTCATCTTTGATACTGATGGACCAATTGATGATTTTTTTTTGTTTGTTGTGTGAAGCGCAATGGCCGCGAAATGTATCGGCAGCTGGTGTGATGTAGGGTACGCGCTAATGATATCACCAGCCAAATGCAGATCCCCACGCTACCCGCCTTTAAGGTTTTCTGTGCATGTGCAAGCGCTTTCGGAGCGTACGAGCGAACCGGGTATTCCTTGTGCAGAGAAAAAGAGTGATTGAGCGTAATCATGCTGACCCAATTGGCTGGCTGCGGGCCGGCTTCTTAAATACTGACTGTTCTTTGCGACCTTGTCCCATCATGACTCCTCGTCTCTTATACGATAATTCGCCGGAGTGCCGGGATTCCCGCGCAGTTGCTGGGAAGCCACCCGACGCTGCGGCATCCTGGCCCATTAAAAAAAGAAGGAAAAGTCTGCTAGCATCACCTGTAAGCTTGGCTTCGGGTTCGTGGCAATAAAAAATAACCCGTAACGCTGCCCGATGATTGCGGCTCCGTGGATCCGATAGCCATTGGTTTCGCCCTACACCAGAGAACGGTGACGTTTCGGGTCCCGAGGAGCCACAGCCGGTAAGACCCTACATTTCTTTGCCCCTCGTGACGCGGGATTTACCAGCTTCTTTTTCTGTTCCTGGCTTGGTGGTTGGTCATAGTGTCTTTGTTTTTAATCATCTGGTATATTTTTATCTGTAGGGCTTTATACGCGTAAAAATGTAAATGTGTACAAAAATAAGCCAGTATCCATTTTGGCAACCCAATATACTCCGTTTCTGAAAACAGCAACAATCAAACAAATAAACTAATGAAACCTCGTGTCAGCGTCTCCATTTTACTGCAGCATGGCGTCCAGGCTCTCGCCGAGCACACCCTCAATCTTGACAATCCATCTATGCGTTTCCCTCTCCACAACTTCGTCGTCATCTTCCTGCAACTCGCTGATTCTCGGCAGCATCTCGTGCAGCATGGCGAGCCACTCCTCGCCCAGACGGTCGGTCAGAGCCTGCTCGCACTTGACGGCGGCAAGTCGCACGGCCGTCTGCTCGGAACGCAGATGCTGCAGCAGAGACGAGTTGAGCTCCTTCTGATGTGTCTGCGAGTCTGCTGCGCCAGCCAGCTCGACAGTCGCAGGGATCAAATCTGCTTCAACGTCGATCTGTGGGGCGAGTAGAAACTGCTGCATCAGCACGGGCGCAATCGCTCCAAAGTGCGCCGGCGCCTGCCAGAAATCATCCTGGTCATGCTCGAAGCATTTGCTCAGCGTGCCGAGAACGCGTTTCCACAAATCTCGGCTCTCAGAATTAGCCTGGGGCTGAATCTTGCCGAGGATCTTGACCGCATCGTCCAACACGTACGTAGCGTAATTGGTCACAATCGATTTAAGGTTGTCAAAGAAAGTCTGCAGGAACCCGTACACAGCCAGCTGCTGCAAGGCGCGTCCCGTGCTGTCCGACTTCGGCACGTTGGAGCCGGGCCACTCGACAAACTGCTGGAAAACGGGGCGGAATGCAGCGTCGTTCAGCTTGTAAATCATCTTCATGGCTTTCTCATACACTGCAGCCTCCAGTTCCGATATTTGCCGCAGCACCTTCTCTCCACCTTCACCGGTCGAAAGGATGCGTCGTCGCAGATCAAATGCTTTCAGAAGCAAATTGGAGATAATGCCAGAGTTCTTGGCAACAACAGCCTTCGAGTGGCTTTCAATCGTCAAGCCGAGGATGTTGATAAATTCGATTAGAGCCTGGCGCGTCATACCGTTAGTAAATGCCCCACGTTTCTCAACTGGCTTTCCGATATTACTCACCGAGGGACCCGCCGACAGAGCAGATTCCCAATTGCGATCCAATGCCGTCAGCATTTCCTTAGCATCCATCTTCTTGGCAAGAACCTCTAGGCAGAGCACGCGATTGCCATTGGTTTCAGTCTCCAAGTCAGCGATAGCTGACTTGTTTGACACGCGCAGAATGTCATCCATGTACGTCGATAGCATGTAAGGCAAGTGCTCCGCAAGCGAGGCTAGTAGGCCGTAGCTGGCTGAATGCAGCTCCTCATCTGCCGAGTCCACAGCCAAGCTCTCCCCCAAGTACGCAATGGACTTTGGCACCGCAAGTGGCAGTACCGGGACGATGTTGTCCTGCAAGACATCCACCAAAGAAGTAAGGCAAAGCAGAGCCATCGTACGAAGTAGTTTCTCCTCCTGACCCAGGCAATGCTCGCCGGCAATTGTAGTTGCGGCCGCAACAACGGCTTCGATATCCTTCTTGCCATACTTCTCTGCAATCTTATCCACACATGTAACGGCAGTGTGCTTGTAGCGGATATCTTGAGACTCGCGGATAGCAGCGGTGAGCTGGGGTAGGAATGTCAAAAGTGCAATTCTTGCCTCAGGGTCATTGTTGCTCTCAGACTCAACACGGGCCTCTAGAGCCTTGAGCACCTTGTGTCTCAGGGTCAAGTCAGGTCTATCGAGCAGGTTTTCGACGGCCTTGATGAACTCGCCAATCGAAAGAAGGTTGAGCAAGTTGGCAAGGGCAACGCCGCAACGGGTACGCAGAGCCTTGTTAGCCTTGACAGTGTCCGAGAGCAGAATAATGTTCTCCAACAGTGAAGCATAAGTAGAGCGAATCTCTGCAGCGGCCATGTCGTCGCGGTCCTCGAGCTTGGCAATTTGTGACACAAGTGCCTTGCTCGAAAGGAGACTGGGGAAAGCCGTCAGTTGGCGCAGGGCGACCTTGTTGACGTCTTTGATACCACCATCTTCGCCCGCACCGAGCAAGGTAGCGGACAGGCCTGGCTTGGTCTTGAAGAGATCAGCAGTAAGGCCAAGAAGCTTAACGAGAGTTTCGAGTTGGATCTCAATGCTAAATTTATCGAGGAGTTCAGCACTGAACTGCAGCAAGTCGTCGCTTGCATCATAGCGATTTACAAGCATGCTGATCAAGGCGAATAAGAAATCCTTGGGACCAAGAGTTTCAACCAGAGCCAGGAATAGGTTGGGTCTTCTGTGAGATGGGACGTGCTCATAGGCCGTTGTAAAACTGACCAGAATATCAGAAGCGCCTGCAAGAGGGCTCTTCTGACCCTTGCGCAGACTGGCAATAAGAGGAGGGATCACCTCCTTGATAGTCTGCGACACGACGTGAGCAGAGTAGTCGTCATTTTGGCGAAGAACAGAGGCACCCATGAATGTGAAGATGGGCATGACGCTGTGCAGAACCAGACTAGGAGCTGTGGTAGCCAAGTTGGCGATAAGGAGTAGGGCGGCATTTTGAACCACAGGGCTAGAAGACTTTTGGATGCAGTTAACTAGCAAGTCACCATAGCCGCCAGAGCTATCAATGCCAAGGTTCTTGTTTGCCTTATAAGCAGGCATCATCGCCAAAAGGCTGCGGAGAATGAGGTTTTGTAGGTAGCCGAGTTCTGAACCCACCACGGTTCTAAAGTGCTGCAGTTCAGAGAGCGCTGTAAACAATCCGTCGAGCAGCTCGGGGTGGTTCACTGGCTCCGAGTTGTCCACCAGCTGCAAAACAAAGGTGACCTTACGGAGAGCCCTGCTCAGCTCTGGAGTTACTTGACTGATAAGCTCACGGTTCCCGTCAGTAGAGCTCGTGCGGCGCCTCTTGTTGGGCGGTGGTTCGGTAATCATCTTGGTGCCAGTGTGGATGGAATCCAGGAAGTGCGAAAGAATGTCAGTGGTGAGGGGGACAGTTCTGAGGAGGTCAGAAGCTTCTGTCGCAACAATAGGAGAGGAGTCATCATCGCCTGACTGCTGAGACAGCTCCAAAAATTGTTCAGCCACTGTAAACTTGGATTCATCCTTCATGAGCGGCCACATTTTTCGGATGCGAGCAAAGATAGCTTGAACAAGATCAGGCTTTTCATTGACTTCGCTGCTAGTCAAAGTCTCAATGAAGAATTCGAGACCAGTAGCATCATTTGGCACAACAATATCGACAAATCGGGAATCAGCCTCTACTCTCTCAATGTGCTCGGCCCGGCACATGTCTTCGATTTCTGCATCGGCGAGAGCGGTCCACCATTGGAGGGCAGGCAACAGCGTTTGGGTGCGGGAAGTGCCGCTCACACTCTTCACCTCATTCAGGATCCGGAGCAGTCTTTCCTTCACCAGTAGGATTGGGGTAGCAACAGCATGTTCGGAAAAGAATGTGAGCAGCGCAAGCCTGCCAGAAGATGCCATATGATCTTTCTTATCCGTATATGAACCGGGCTTGGTATGGTATGTGCCCTGCTCGATAGCAGCCTTGATCACGACGCCGATATGGTTCGGGTCCATCACGCACTCTTCGACCGTTGGTAATAGCTGCAGATGTAGCATGCGCATGACGATCTCGGAAGCAAGGGGCTTCCCATCCTTGGTCTTGCCATGCAAAGTGCCAGCTCCCCAAATAGACTTGAAGCTCGACTTTGCGGCGTAGCGGCTCGAGAGCACAACGATGAGATCGGCCGCAGAGCGTCTTACGCGCTTCGACGGATCGGAAAGCGCAGAAACGCAATAAGGGATCAGGTGCTGCAGGTCGATTGTCGAATCCTCACTTGCCTTGATGTTGTTCTTTACCATATCCAGGGCAGCCATGCGAGCGAGAGCAGGATACGGGCCGGACCAAATGCGCATGAAGAAGCTGTAGAATCCACAGTCCTTGAGGGCGGTCTGCTTGCGAAGTTTAGGGCTCTCTTCAAACCGGGAAACGAGAGCTGCATCTTTCGAGTGTTCCGAAACAATGGAGAAGAAAAGATGGCTGAATTCGTTGAAAATTTCGCTCGGCTGAGGTACAAGGCAAATTGACAAGACCTCAGAGCATGAGCTCAGATCCTCGATTGCCTTCTCAATGTCGCCTCGAGTTTCGGTTTGAGTAGTGGTATTCGTATCCGCGTTCTCTTCAGCGGTTTCGGGGAGGCGGCGGGACCGGAAAGACAAGTCGAGCTTCATTTCGAGCTCCTCGATATCGAATTCAACTTCTTCGATGACAGACTGAACAATATCGCCGGCCTTGCCCGATATTTGAGAAAGAGCAATCAAGACCGAGCCGAGTTCCCTTCTAAGAGACCCATCCTCATCGTTGTCATTGTTGAGCTTGAGGGCAGTCAGCAGTAATGACTTGAAAACCACAGCAATTTGTTTCTCTTTGAGAATTTCGCCACTGAGAATGGACATGATGGTAGAAAGGCCCCGCGAGTCACCCTTCTTGGTCAGTCGCTCAATGAGAGCCAAGCAAAGACCGTTTGCTAGCTTATCAACGCGGCGTTCTTGACCAATCTCAACCAAGAGAGCGCCAACATCCGGAACCTTCATGAGAGCCTTTGTGACTTTGCTGTTCATCTGCTTGGCGGATCTAAACTGTGCCATAATAGTCAAGCAGACGAGACCAGCTCGAATCGT
The DNA here is from genome assembly GCA_027627215.1 of Lecanicillium saksenae. Taxonomy (NCBI): domain Eukaryota; kingdom Fungi; phylum Ascomycota; class Sordariomycetes; order Hypocreales; family Cordycipitaceae; genus Corniculantispora; species Corniculantispora saksenae. The sequence continues at coordinate 21,998 of JANAKD010000217.1, read as the reverse complement.
CTCGGAGGACCAGCCCAGTACAGTCTGCTGCATGAAAGCAGTAACCGCAGCATCTTCTAGGCTTCCCTTCGAGACAAATACGGTCATAGCCATGTATGATCCAATCTGAAGACTGGGGACCGACTTCATCATGAGCGATTCGGCAAAGATAGGACCAAGTCTATGCAGTAAGGCCTGTGTATTTTCGGCCTGCACCGCGGCACGGCCAGATTTTGTCTTATCAAGTAGGCCATTGACAGACTCAGTCATGAGGCCGGCCCAAAATGTGACCAGCGCAGGATGGTGGTATTGTTTTCGGCATGATTCGAGGGTGTACTCGGAGACCAGAGTCAAGAACTCGGGGTGGTTGATGGCCTGGTGCACGAGAATAGAGCGAGGTGGTGCTGTGAGGGAACGAATATAAGGATCGAGGAATCGCAGTTCCTGAGGAACAGGGCGTGGCAGTATCGAAAGTAGCGTCGCGAATGCAGAGATTGTGTGGTAGGGCAGGAAGGCTAGAACCAAGGCGACGGTGTTCTCCTCATGAATTCTGTGCACGAGTTAGAAACGAATTGGGTTACAATAATCATGACAAATACCTGAATCTTCGAATAAGCCACTCGACAGCTTTGATTGCTGGCATTAGGCGAAGGCGGCCACTGACGAGGCGCAGAAATGCTTCGACTTGGCGGTTGAGCTCAACATTTTCGGCAGACGTCAGTTGGGTTCGATCCTGGTCCTGACTCTCTTCGCTGAATATCGTGGCTTGGAAAGGCACAAATCGGGCATCCAATTGGCAGAGATCCTCGAAGCCTTGAAAGCAGGTTGCATAGAGCGTCTGAAGACTCTGCGAGGCTGCAACTTTGGGCTCCCAAATCAGAGACTTGGAATGCGCAGCTTTTTGGGCCTTAACATTTAGAGTCGATTTCGAGTTGGCGGCCACTTGCGCCAGCTGCGCAGCAAGTGAGGTCGCCATTGTGTCAATTTCAAGGCCCTTTGGTAGTGAGAATGACCGTGAAAATTGGCGGGGACAGCGGCTTGTAAATGATGCTGGCGCTGGCGATGATATTTTTTTTCTGCCAGGCAGTTGGAGCTTATCGATAGCCGCCTCGCATGGAAGGTCACATGACCCAAGTGTCGTAATATGTGGTGGAATAAGTTGTAGTTGCCCATCAAAAGTAAATTAAATGTAAGAAAAATTGAAAATTGAAAATATTGTTCCAAATAGAGGATTTCTTCACAATAGTTTCATGTAGATCATATATTTTTCATGTGCGGCTTATATGAGCGGCACATGTAGTTCCGCTCCCAGCTACTCGTACCCGAAGAGGGGCTGGAGGGGCTTATTTGGCTGCTGCCAGTATAAAGAATACATTCTACTTTATATTTCACGCATTTTTTAACATTCCACAATATTGCGAATAATTTCAAGGAGCAAAATGGCTGTAAGCTCTGTTGAAAATCCCCATGCAATTTCATGCTGACCACCGCTACTTAGGTACCTTATCCTCAAGTGGTTCTTCTCGGCGACTCGCTGCTTCAGTTCTCTGCTACTGTCGAGGATGGCTTCTCATTCCAAGCAGCTCTTCATGACAGTATGTGTATTTTATTGACCCGATTTTATTATCGTGACTAATGCGTGGTATTTAGGATATGAACGCCGTCTTGATGTTGTGAACCGTGGGTTATCTGGCTGGAATACACGCAATGTCGTTGAGTACTTGGGGCGCCTTATTCCAGAGAAGGGCCCTTCTTCGCCTGAAATAAAATATTTGGTAAATTTCTTATATGCGAATTGCACAAAACTTGTGTACTGACAAACTTAGGTCATTCTGCTGGGAGCAAATGACGCAGTCCTGCCAATGGATTGCACGTGGCAACATGTGCCGCTGCAGCAGTACGGCGAGAACTTGTGCAAGATTATTTCACATTCAAATGTGCGAGCACACAATCCCAAGATCCTGCTCGTGACGCCGCCACCACTGGACGAGATCAAGACCACAGAGGAGGATACAGGGGAGGGGTATCCATGCAGCATTCGTCGCGCAGCCATTAGCGCGCAATACTCGCAAAAGGCTCGAGACGTAGCGACAGAGTATGAGAATGTGACCCTGGTCGACTTGTACCAGGCTCTTATGGACAAGGCCATTGAGCTGGTTCCAGGCGATTACGAGAAGGGAGGACCGTTGCCTGGCACGCCAGAGAATGGAAAACGTGCAGGACTGCCGGACCTCTTATCTGACGGACTCCACCTCAGCGGCAAGGGCTATAGAGAATTCTTCAAGATTCTCAGCCCTCACATTGGGCAGGAATGGCAAGGCCTACCTGAAGGAGACCGGACTGGCTATGTGTTTCCAGACTGGAGGACGTTTGACCCGAATTACGGCAAGAAGTGAGACATGGTTGGGCTCTATGCAAGTTTATGTAGACTATTTAGAAACAGTAAATCAATCTATGCGTATATACATCTCACCTTGGTGCATGTACATAGTCTTGTCCCTACCTCAACCATGTGCATGCGTACTAACGCCCCCCAGCTACAGGGCACTCGGCAGGCTGCCACCGCCAAATTNGAGCTCGCCCCCGCCATCCCCGCCACAGGCTCCAAGGCTACAGGCGGCTAGCGGGAGCCTTTCAAACGCCTAGCGCCACTACCTACTGTCTTACAGTGTCGCCCTCATGTTCGCGCTAGCTGGCAACCTTCGTCGCTCAAACTCAAACCTGTCCTCCGACAACACAACCTCTGGGCTGTATCCAGTCCGTTGATACCCCGATCGTCAGTTCTAGCTGCAAACCGGCGGCGTCTTTGCGAACAAACACCCGATTGCGACGCCTAGCGCCCGCACGTCGACCGCGATCAGTACTCTTTGCGAAGCAAACGTCCAGCTTCCTCTGCAAGAGCCTCAAACGATCACGCAACTACGCCAGCGCGCTGCCGCTTTTCCTTCGCCACGATAACCCTGGTACATCTAGCGCGTCATTCCTCGCTAGAAGAACGTGTTACTTCGAAATAATATCGGAACCGGCGTCTTTTCGCTCAGCGGCGCCGACAACCACAGCCTACTCCGATCGCTGATCTTACCCCAGTCGACTCCCACATCGTTCGCGAAGTAGCCCTCTTGCTCAGACTCAACGCAACATCTTCCCAATATTTACACTATTTTGGGCACTTTCCAAGAGACTATTCCCGCCCCAAGGTTCAGAGAATCGATACGACAAACGCCAGTTGGCTGCTGCGGATGCGCTTGCTGGGCCACGCCCATGCAGCTGCCTGCTTTCGCCGTGAATAGTCTGGTTGGCTCTCGAGCATGGACCATCCATTCCCAATAACGCCAGAGGACTTGTACAACCTCCAAATGGAGGTCAAACAAGTCCAATATGCCCAGACAAATCACGCCGAGCGCATATTGCGACTAGAGAAGCGACAAACCGACGATACTGCGCTCAAGTCAGTATGGAACTCGCCTTTTCCCGGAGTTCTCGCAGGTACTCCTCAGCAAGGTAAGACAGGCTACCACCGCCCGTTGCAGCTTACCCATTGACACGAACGTTCCGTAGGACCTGTGCAAATTCCTCACAATGACGTGTTCGACGATTCTGACGAGCAAGGCGAACAACTCTTAGGATCGTTGCATCTAGGGCCCGCAGAAGAGGAGCCTGTACGTCGTGGTGCCGCTTCCAGGGCCAACAGTGTTCGATTTGATGAAAGCGCATTGCATGGCTCTGGTTGGAGTGGTGCACAAAGTAATCGCCACTCAGGCGAATTTGGCTCGCGGCCCGCGAGTGGTCTTTTCATGGAAAGAACGCTTTCACATAAATCCGACGGACGTCATAGCTCGGCGGGACATTCCGTTCACTCACATCATTCTGTGGCGTCTGGTCGAGCCAGCAGCGTCGGCCTAGATACAGCTGGTGAGGATGACGAGTCCTCTTTCGGCATCCCGGAGCCTCCCATATCCCTCTTTGTGTTGGGCTCCGTTCCATCCATAATACGGTGTTGGCTGACAACAAACTTCGCTCATCGGACGCTGATATATGCCGACGTTTGCAGCGGTTCACAGAGATCTACCATTTCACACTCATTACTAGAGGAACTCAATCTGGTAGATGAGATTGAGAAGGATGTCGATGGGGTATACCGTGCTCGCCTCCACGTATACTTCGCAGAAGCAGTTGTCACCCGGCGCGGTCGCAGTTCTGAAGGCTCTGAAGGACTGGTACCTTCTATGTCGGTGGCCTTCGAAATCATGGGCTCGGGTCAAACAACCCCTCCAGGGGACCGGAAACCAATTCGTGTTTTCATTGGAAGTGATGCTTTGAGAGCACACTGTGCTGACATTTTGTTTTCACAAAACACAATGGTACTGTACGGAAATGATCGTGATAAATTACGTGTTCCATTTGTACGTCCCGAAGACGACGAAGTTTTCCGACACATCAGCACCGCCAACGTCGCGCCAGAGAAGCAGAAGCTGAATGCTACTGCAGCTCCATTTGTTCTTACAGAGAAGCCAGACAACGGACAGGATGCGCAATTGCATGCGCCCGGGACGCTTGACGATGAAGCTGAGCCTCCCGAGCCTACGTCGCCGACCACTGTGCATACAAGAGGAAGGCGCCGCGGAAGCACCAGATCACGCCGCAGCACAAACGAAAATAAACAACCTCGCGATTCGAGTCATGGAGGAGCCTTGTCTGGCAAGGAAGATGCTACGGGCTCGGAATCTTCCAGACGAGAATCCTCCGCGGGCATATGGGGCTCTTGGCGTCATGGCCCGGGTGGTAGTAATGATAAAGACGCTGCCCCGATCAGCGGATATCAGCCAGCGCCATCAAGGGGTTCTCGTGGAATGAAAACCTTGAAGTCGGCAAAATCAAGCTCCTCGGCGAAAACTGGAGCCGCCTATGAACCACCATTGCCTTCCCGCTCTGAAGGGCGACGGAAAAGTCAGGTCAGCGTGGGTGGCGAGAGCGTCAATGGAAGCAACAAGAAGGATGTCAAGCGATCAGTCAGTGCAACGAGTGAGGCTAGGTCTCACGCATCGACGCGTGACAAGAGTGCGGCGCCGCCCGGATCTCGTGGCGTAAACCCAGTTGGTGTCGCGTCCGCATTTTCATGGATGACACCTGGAGGCAAGCCCAAGAATCCTACAGCGCAAGATTGAATCCATGGGCGTTTATTCCCCTCGCATGTTTATGCTCCATTCGCGTCTGAGGGGTTCGAAATCGATGCTTGGTGATAGTTGCTCCTCGTATTGTGGAACTGAGGCTGAACAGAACTTACTTCATAGTTCACGAATGTATTTGACGCAATTAGCTCGCTCGTCGATTAGAAGATACTAGAATAATGTATCTCCTGTTATGTAGACAGCCAAATAAACACAGTTAAAGCAATATCTCAGCTCGATCTTCTAAATTTTAGGCATAGGCGGCAAGCTATCCAGCACCCTTTTCGTGTTCTCGCCCGCACCCTTTACGATGGTAATGAGAGGCTTAAAGGCAGGATGCGAGGCATCGCCCAGGCACTCGTACATCCAGCTCTCGCTCGACGTGACATTGATGCCCTGCTCGGCTCGCAGCCTATCAAGCGCCACGACGACCTCCTGCCTATTGCAGCTGCTGACACCGTCGGCGATGATGTAGACGGTGTGGCCAGCGTCGCGCAGGTCCAGTGCCGTCTGCGTGATGCAGATGTGAGATTCGATGCCGACGAGGGCCACCTGCGACTTGGGCGCCAGGTTGGCCTCGAGTTCCGGGACCAGCATCGAGAACTTGGTCTTGTCGATGGGCGTCGAGGTAAGGTGCACGGCGACGCTGGGCACCGTCGGGCCGAGCTTGGCGGCGGTCTGCGTTGTTACATGGACGGGGACGGAGGCGGCCTTGGCGAAGGCTAGAAGCTTCTCGGTGGTCGTGACACTGTCGGGCATGCGTCAGTACACGAGGAATAACGAGCGGGCGGTCGTCTGGACGTACACCTTGTCAAACTCGTGAATGGCATTGCGGAACTTTTCTTGCAAATCACAGACGCTATTTGTAGTCAATTAGTATAACTCTTGGTGAGTATGGCGTCGAGCGCCGTCGAAAATGCGAAGCCAACAGGTGACGCCGGCAGGTGGACGGTGGCGTCAACGTACAAGATTGCGGGGTTCTCTACCAAGGTGCGTGACAGGTTAGCTTTCCATTCTCCTCGCCGCGACAAGCTGAGAGCATCAATCACTTGGGCCACCACATACTGAACCGCATCTGAGAAGCTGTTTGCGCCATTGTGCGAATAAAGAACGGCTGGGCGAGCGAACGGCGGATCGGAACAATGGACGAGGCGGGGGTCGGACGGGCGGCGGCGCGGAGGAGGAAGTTGGACTGTCTAGCAAATTGCATTGACTCGTTGAGCGTGGCAAGTTTTAAAAATTGAATTGAGAGGGAAAATTTGTTGAGCGCTTTTGCTTTTGGAATACAAAAAGCAAATTGACAAGTGTTGATGTAGAAGACAAAAACGACGCCGGTCCAATGCCGTCACTGCGCGGCACTAAAGCGGACGGGTACGTCTCGGACTTCGGCATCATGCGGGGGCAACGGCGAGCGGCGACCCAGTCAAGCTTCACTTGTGCAAAGGCGAGAAATTCATCAACGTGTAGATGTAGTTGGTTTTAAATTCATGTCTATAAAATTTGCTTTTGAGATGTACATTATATAAGAAAATTGTGTACTCGTTCTCTCATGATTCCAAACTCCCAGTCAACGCCATGTCCATGCAGAAAGAGTCGTGGTCGCCCATCTATATGCTAGAACTAATAAATCAAAAAAATCAATCATGAGTTGACCTCTGCGAACCATGTTCGTAGCAGGCCGGCGAGTGCGCTTGGCAGCTCCTCCAAGTTGTGCACGATCAGGTAGTACTGGAAGGGGAAGGTATCAAGGTATCGCTCAATGACGACCTTGCTCTCGCCGCCCTCGTTCACAAACTTGGCCTCCTTGAGCTCCAACACGCTGTCGCCCTTCTTCTTTTCCCTGTCGTCCATGATGATAAAGACGATCATGATGCGGTCCTCTATCGCCTCGCGCAATAGTCTGCGGATCTCATCGTGCTGGGAAGACGGCGTGAGACCGTCCGAGAGGATCAGCGCCAGCTGCCACAGGTCGGCGCCGCCGCTGGACTGCTGCCTGGCCAGGCGGAAGTTGTCAATGGTCTGGCGGATCAGCTGCACGATGTCGGTGCGGTCCTGGGAGAAGGAAAACTTTTGCAGGACCTTGGCGCCGGTGTCCGAAGAGAAGGGGTCGGAGAGCTGGTGTGCGGTAAACACGTCCGCGCCGAAGCCGAGGACGCCGACTTGTCCGACCTCGAGCATGGTGAGGGAGCGCGAGACCATGACTAGAGATTCCATCGCCAGCGTGCCCGAGGAAGACTCGCCCATACTCTTGGAGTCGTCGACGCAGAGCATGATCTGGTAGGTGCGCTTGGTGGGAATGCTGCGACGCATCCAAATCTTGTCGCGCTTGTAGCTGGACGCAATGTAGGGGATGATGCGCTTGATGTTGAGACGCTTACCGGTGCGGAATGCACCAGAGAGCTTGGTGGACTGAGACGGCGTGAGAATGAGACGGAGCTGCGACGTAAGGGACAGCGAGTGGCTGTGTGTTCTTGTCTGGAAGTCGGACCACTCCTGTAGGCAGTCCCCAAAGTCTCGCAGTTCACGGTCCTCATCGGTAATGCGTGTAACGGATAGCTTCTCAGAGGCATCTTGGAGCTCGTCCTCTTCATCATCCTCTTCTTTCTTAACACTGTCGTCCTCTGGCGTCGGCTCTCTGTCGTAGTTGCCCTGGCGAGTCTTGACACCAGATCTACCGTCGTCTTCTCGATCGTTGTCGGCTTTGTTGCCCTCCGCCTCTGTGGTATCCATTTCGTCTGGGACTTCTTCTGGCTCTTCTTCATCTGCTCCCTCGGTGACACGACTTTCGGGGTCTTGCTTTTCTTCATCAATCGCCATGGCCTCATCCATTGGCTGAATGTCTTCATTGTCGGCAGTACCCATGGCTTGAGTGTCAGGCGCGGTAGTGTCATCTTGCAAATGCTGGAATTCTCGTTGCGTTTGGTCTTCGGCTTGCTCTCCTTGCTCCTGCTTGACTTCTTCGTTTGGTTGGGCATCCTTGATGTCGGATTGTTGTCGGTGCCAGCGCTCTAGAGCATCACCAAGCTTCTTGAACGGATCATTGCGAGCCGTCTCGGGCTCCGCAGCATCTTCATCTTGCTGCTCAGCTGACTTCTCCGTGCGTGAGATAGCACCTTTGTTGCCAGAGCTAGTGTCTTCGTCGGCACCAGCCTCTCCCATGTCACCTTCATTTTGCTCCGCAGCATTAGCCTGGAATTGGTCGTCCAGTTCCATAGCATCCTTGTTCTGATCCTGTCCCGTGCTTTTCACATCGCTTGGGGCCGCATTGTCCAACTCAGCTGCATCCGTGGGATCAGTCTGGTCTTGGGCATTCTCCTGTTGCTCTTCTTCCATTGCCTCCTCCTGTTCCGCATCCTCTTTGACCTCTTCGTCAACTTCATCTTCACCAACCGCGGCGACATCCTTCTGTTCCTCTTCCTCCTTGTCGCCCTCTTCTTCTCCGTCAGGCTCAGCAGCGGGCTTTTCCTGTGTCTCATTGCTGGTTTCTTCTTCTCCATCTTCCTCGCCGTTCTCCTCTTGCTGCTCTGTGACAGGCTCATCTTTATCCATATCGTCAAGGTCGTCAAGATCTTCGTCGCCTGACATTTCCTCTTCGTCCTTCAGGTCCAGATCCATTTCTTCGGGGAGCGCAAGCGTTTCGTTTTCTTGGACGTTCTGGTCTTGCTTGTTTAGCTCTTCCTGGGCTTGGACCTCCTCATCTTCGTCTTCGGCCTCCTCCTCTTCTTGAGCGTCATCCTTGTTGTCATCGCCGTCAGCCTCCTTCTCGGCTTCCTCTTTGCTGGGGTTCGTCTCGTCAGGGATTGGGTCATCATCCTTCTTCTGGCCTTGGGCTTTATCGCCTTGTTGATCCTTATCAGCCTTCTCCTCATCCTCGCCGTCCCACATCTTCTCATCGACAGCAGTAGGATCCAGATCATCAACATCGCCTGCTTCTTCATCCATGTCGTTTTCTTCCTCTTCCTCCTCTCCATTCTTTGATCCGTCGTCTTCATCATCATCGGCACCATCGACACTGCCCATGTCGCCCTCAAGTTCTTCGTCGGCCATGTCGACAGCATCCTTCTCATCTTCCATCTCTCCACTCTGTTCCTTGTTGGCCTCTTGAGCGAGCTCAGTGAGATCTTCATCTGGTTGAATATCTTTGCTTATATCCTCGGCACCATCACCATCACCAAGTCCGGTGCCTGCTTCGACCTTTCCTTCTCCAGAGGTTTCATCTGATTTTTCTTGTGGAGTGCAGAAACCCTGAGTGGCGATTTGAGTAAAGGTACGGGTCAAGACGTAGCCCAAATGCGTCGTAGATTTGTGCACGTTAAGGGTATTTTCAACTGCCTTTTGACAGAAGAAAACGAACTCTTGCAGAATTGGTGATACGACAGCAATCATGCCAGTGGCGGCGCTGCTTGTGGTTACCAAGCTCAAGTCCAGCTGTTCAAGCAGCTGCAAGGACTGTTCCACGCTCTTGGCGAAGCCTTCCATACGAAGTTGCTTAACCACAGAAAAGAGGCCTTCATTGTGATTCACGAACCAGCTCGGCTCCTCCTCGTCTGTGGGAACCTCGAAAGCCTTCTTCTTGGCAGCTTCCACAGCAACCAAGATCGTGTCACTCAGTCTCGCCAGAATACCTCCGAAGTTGGTGAGTGGAATGCCCTCGAGTTCAGTGTCCGTTGCTTCTGTCTCAATTTCGGACCAGCTGAGGATGTATTTCAGAATAAAAGACAACTTCGGTGAGTGCTGCATCATGTCTGTGAGGTCAGAGCGCAGTTGGTCAAGGGCGCTTGAGGCTTCCGAGTGCACCGTTTCGCATGCCTCTGAAGTCAAGTTTGTGGGCAACTTTGGTAAAGCTTGCAACTGTTTGAGGTGGGAATCGAGGTGACCAACCCAGGTTTGTAGCTTTTCCAGAATTGAGTCATGACTAGTCCCAAGAAGCTTTCCGTGAGATCGCACCAGATTGACGCCAAACTTCAGTAACTGCATGACCCATGGAAGCAAGGTTTCGAGGTTACTATCAGCAAAGCGGTTTTGCATCTTACCAAGTTTGTCAACATGGCGCAAGCTGGTGAAGGAAGCTACAGCGCTCTGGAGTGTTCTGAGCGAGCGAGTTGCGATGGCAATGCTTCGGCGCTGCGCGCGAGAGAGGTAGATGAACCCTTCGACAAAGCCAATGCTCCGTGTAACCTCTGCAGAAGTGAGGTCCTCCGAGTGGTCACGAGCAGCATCTCGTACCTTTGGCGCGAGATCCAGCATCTTGTGGAAGTAGTATTCAGCCTCGCTGATAGACGCGGCGTTGTCCATAGAAATATTTGCACCAGTCGCAAGAACCACGGCCAGCGAATCTTGTTCCGCCAGGGGCTCCTGGGCAAGGTTGTAGCGGAGGCCCATGTTGCGAAGCTCTCGCAGCGTATCGGCGAAGAGCTTTCGTTTTCTTGTCTTCAGATGCTTCACTTCAGTCTTGTTTTCTTCGGTGAGATGTGCGGGCGTTTCTTTGCGGAGTTCGGCCATGGACTCTTCCAAGCTCGAGATATACAATTCCAGGCTTTCGGAGACCGTTCCAGTGATTTGGGCGCTATTGGCAATATTGTTCATCACGGAAACTGTCTTGGTGACATTCGCCAAACGCTTATGGCTAGCTAGCCAGTCGGGCGCATTTGATTCTAGCAAGCTTATCATGTCGGTCGAGACACCATGCTCAGCAGAGTGAGCAATGCTCGCACTTCCTGGGAATATTGTTTCCTCGGGCAGGCCCTGCATGATCAGTGTCTTCATTTCTTGGCCCAAGACACCACGAAACTTGCGAACAATGCGGAACAGCTTGAGGTGTGACTTCTTCGCACTCTCCCGGAGAGCAGTGATGTTCGTGTCATTCCAGCTAGCCATCAGCAGCACATCCTTCATTTTCTTGTCAATCGGAGTGCGTCCAGCGGCAATGGTCTTGTCCGCAACAGATTCAAATCTCGCATAGTAGGCTAGGAAATTGGCAACAGCCTGGGTGATGATGGCGAGGTTGGGATAATCGTGGACAAGAGCCTTCAGATGAGCAAGTAGTTGTCTGAGAAGTGAGACTCGGGTCTTGAACTGTCCAACAATCGACGTAGAAAAGTAGGACTCCAGGCTTTGCAGAAGAGAAGTAGAGTATGTCTGCAGCTCGGATCGGGACTCAACCATTGAAAGAGGCACCGCGATAATGACTTGGTACGCGATGAACCACCAGGAGTAGGCGTCTTCCTCACACTTGGTCTTCTCCATGTTAAAGAGATTCCCCCAGGTTGACAATTCGAGCCTGCGCCAGCGAATAATTGTACCAGTCAAGGCGTTGTGTAAGCTCAGAACGCCGTACTTCTGGCTGGCCCAACCTCCAAATTGCCACTCATATACCAGTGCGTGGAGGTGCTCGACTTTGTGCACAATCTTGGCAAGAGGTTCAGTGTGGACAATCTCAAAAACGCCATCACATGCTTGAATGACATCGGCTAAGGGCTGCATGTGGCCGATTTCATCAACCATCTGCAGCTCCCGGAACTTGGCCCGAATATCATGGACAACAGAGACTAGTTGGCGCGCCTCAGTGAGGTTAGCGTCAGTGTAGAAATTGTAGGTCTTGTCCGTAGGTGGTATTTGGAGCTCATGTAGCTTTTCACCGAGCAGGAGAATGACCGGTGCGATGAGCTTGTTTTGGATATCGCCGTCCAGGCTGACGTGGCTCTCTGATTCACGCACAATGCGACTGCAAATGCTGAAGCACATACGACGGAGAGCAGCAGAAGGTTCGTCACTTTCTAGGAAAAGCTTCTTGTGAATTTCTGCCACCTTCAAGGATGTGTTTCGGACTTCATCCTTATTCTTGCTCGGCTTAATTGTCGGGTTCTCCTCATCGTATGAGGGGAAAAGCTCGTTGAATTCTTCGGCGTCCACTTCTTCTTCATCCTCCAAAGAGCCACGGAATCGATACATGCTCGTCTTAGCGGCTTCTTCTTTCCTGTCGGCCTCTAGACGTTTGCTCCAATCATCGAAGAATGAATGGAAGCACTCAAAAACGCGCTGTCGTGATTCATCATCGAGGTCGGCTTTTCCATTGATAGCAATTTTACTGTTGATGATATCCAAGAATTCGAATGATTTGTCTGCTTCTGCGAGAAAACCGCTAATCTGCATACCGCCAATAAAGGGTGCGGCATCAGCCAGTGTTTGGGTGGAACTGGCCAGTTTCGCGGCATTGGAAGCATCGCAAAGCGACAGTCCAATGAGGAAGCTTCGCAAAAGACTGGATACAGGACGTGTGATATCTTGGTATGCTTGGAAACGAGCATTGAGGCGGTCGAGCAGTCTCATGATATTCTCTTTCAGCAAGGCAAGGCCGTTGTCACTGTTCGTAGAGTTCAGATTGGATTGCAGGGTTGTGAGAATATCAGAGCCAACAATAGATTTGAGAACGTTGGAAAATTCAGCATGGAGTTGGCTCAGCTCAGATTTCTCGGGTCTGAAAACAGGGACAACTTCCTCAGGCAGAGGGTCGAGCTGGTCTATCTCATCAGCAAGAAGCTGTTGTCTGGTGCTTGTTGACTGGCCAGCGAAAATTTCATCAAAGACCTGAATGTGAGAAAGCTTGCCACGGAGGAATGCTTCCAGTTGCTCAAAGAAGTGCCGTTCCATCATCGGGCTGAGCTGAGGGTCAATGATGCGATCTGGAACATAGAGCTTCGTAAGTCCAATAGTGAATTGCACCCAAGCCAAGCCGGATTGAAAAGTACCATTGCCTCCAAGAATCTTTGATGCAGCAATGCTGATAATTGAGGGAATAAAGTTATCAGTAACAATTTGGACAAAGTGGGTAGGCAGCTGGTCATTTGCGCGGCAAACATTCAACAACACCTTCTCAAGGCCGTCAACCGAGGTGCGGAACTCGGCTGCCTTCGCGAACAGTTCCAGGCCGAAAGCTCGGGCTGCCTCGCCATGGCTTGCAAAAACATCGAGGAGGATGATTTGCAAGACTCTATTGAGTTCCACCGTCGGGTTGGCGGAGACATCGGGAGTCATTTGAGCCAACTGTCGACCCAAGGCTGGCAGCTCAGCTTCAAGGAGCTGGAAGGAATTCATGGTGACAGAGCCGATGCTGTTGAGCTTGCTCCACGTAGACAGCATCAGGCGTCCATCCCAGGGATATTGGTTCTGATAAACCAAGCAGTCGATATACTGCAGCCACGAGGCAGGACCAGTAGTGCTTGCGAGTATCAATCGGGCTCTGGTCGAGATATCAGAAAGAATAGAGAGCTCATAATTTCCGGCTTCCGCAGTGGGTCTAGCACGCAGCATGTCAATTTGTCGAAGACCCTCGAACTGTGAAGCAAAGAATGGCACTCTTTTCCCGGTTTCATCTCCAACTTGGCTCTCGAGCGATTCAACGACCGCAGACAGCTCTCGCACGAGTTCGTCGGAGGTGCTGGCTCCCGAACGGACAATGGCATAGGCTTGCTCTAGAGTCTGCTGGGCCGTTGATAGCTCCGGGATACTGGCTCTCGTCTTCCAGCGCAGTTCATCAAATCTGGTCGCCAATTGATCAAGTTTAAGCACCTCATCGTAAATGAATTGATTAGGGATGGGAATGGGACGAAGCGTATTCCAGAGCGGCTCCATGCTCAGGCCGGTTGATAGCTTGAAACCACTGGCAAAGTCACTCTGCAGTTTACCAAGGATGAGCGAAACCAGTGTAGCGAGAGTTGGCGAATCAATCTTCGTTAGCTGTTTCTCTAGCAAACGTGTGCCTTGTGTCAGATGTGCCTGGAACTTGGCCTCATCCAGCGTCTCTTCACTGGCTAATGCAATGGTACGCGTAACGTAGTTCCACACCAAACTCAAGAATCTCGTAGTGGCTTGGTGCTCAGTGGTCGGGGCATTGCCAAGATAAGCACGAATCGCACTGAGAACGGCGTCGAGGAAAGCTGCCAGTCTAACTGTGGAGTCCTTCGACACAGCTGCAACACGGTCGCTGATGAGCGATCTCTGTAGCCTGGTCAAAGCACCGAGTTTGGATGTTCGGGCCAAAGACTTGTGGTGATCAATTGTTTGCTGGACACCAAAGATTTCCGCAGAGGCATCGTAGATTGTTGCGATCCATTCGGCAGAGCTGCCGCCGTTGGCCAAGCGTGAGACTGCATAGTTGTTCAATGGGTGGACAGGTTGAGACTCGGCAGCGCCGCTGAGAAGAGCTTCCGGGAGGTTGGCATATAGATCAGATACACTCTTTCGGGCGTCGGCTCCGTTGGGAGACTGAAGGAATTTAACAAACTGCTGCACATGGGCAGAGAGAGATGGCTCTTGGCCGAATTCGTTGGTAAAGCGTAGGAGAATATTCAGATCCTGGATGCTGATATTCTGAAGAGCAGTATTCAAAGCATCAGAAGGCCCTTCGCTTTGCTGCAGTAGCTGTGAGATGTCTAGAGCCGACAAGTATCTCTGGAGACAGCTTTCAACAGGTGCAATGTAATGGAAGCTGGGGTCCACACTGGGAGGGGTGTCGCAGAGATAGATCTCGACAGCTCGATTGCGCATGGCGCGGGAAAGCTCGCCATATCTTGGGTCCACAGTGAGGAAAATTCTGAAGTCCGGGTGAGGTCTGACGATACGTGGCTCACCTCCTGGTCCACAGTGCTCGTTGACGCTGAGGAAGCCATTGGGTTCCAAAAGCGAGTTTAAGCGATCAAGCACTGAGGCATTGCACAGGTTTGCGTTGTCCAGGACCAACCACTGTCCTGACTCAAGAGCCTTGATGATGACACCGTCAAGCCACTCGAATCTAGGGTTTTCCAGCTTCAGTGGCTGGCTGAGCAGCGCGGCAGCCTTGGAAAGGTGAGCGCCGACATCCGAGGTGCCAGGGACCTCTTCCAACAGGTTTACAATTGCAACCTGGATGCGGGAGATCTCATCGCTGTTTCCGGAGAAATTGTCAATCTCATACAACAAAACGAGTACTGCGTTCGGCAGCTGAGTAGGAATCATGGCCATGATAGAGTCGTGGAGGTAGGCACGTAAATCCCGAATAGCAGCATTAACTTCGCGGAGGGGATCGGCCTGTTCGAAGCCACCAACCAGATCCATGGTATCGATATCTGCATTCATGGGGAAAACAACGAGAGGCTTGCCGGATAGAGCTGCCACATACTCCAGCAAGGCAGTCTTTCCATGGCCCGAAGGACTCGTGAGAATGCAGGGAATGTTTTGTTTGACACAGATCATGAGAGACTCGAGTTCCGGGAGGCGCGGGACTACGTTAATTGGCGGTAAACGTTCAGGCTGCGCGTTTGCATTTCGTGGGAGTAGCGCCAGTCCAACTTGACTGGATTCAGCATTCAGGTCATGGTACAGACTGTGACTGCGCGGTTCAACTCCAAAGACTTGTGTGTAGAGCTTGGTGACCTCGGATCGATCTCGCGGTAGGCGGAAACGTTGTCGGACCATGATGTCAAGGAAGTCATCGGCCTGGCCTTGCTGGAGAATGGGGTCGGAGGAATTGAGCAAGTGCAGCCAACGAAGCACGTCACGAAGGTTAAACTCCCACGGGCCGCCTTGAGCGCCGAAAGATCGGTCAATCATGAGCTGGTTGTCCATCTCAGTCACAAACTGGATCAGGTTGCTGACCATGTCAAGCGGCAGGTTGGGGAAGTTGTGCGATGCGATGAGCTTTAGATCTTCGTCCGTAAACACATCAGCGTAAACAACAATAAAACGATTGACGAAAGAGGCGGGTAATCCCTTGCGCCCGCCACCTTGGTGATGAGGGTTCTGGGCAGCAAATAAGCGGAAGTTGGGGTGGCGCTTAAAGACTTGGTCGAGCTCGGAAACGTAAACTTCACCACGGTGGTCCAGACAAGCATTCAGACCCTCCAGCACTGATTGGGAAGCCAGGTTCATTTCATCCAGCAGAACCCACTCACCCTTCTGCATGGCTTGCAAGAAGGGTGCATCGCGCCATGCAAAGTTGCCGGCCTCTGCTCCTTCAACGGGCACATCAGTACCAAAAAGATCCATGAGATCGGTCTGGTCCGAAAGGTTGATACGAGTGAGTGGTTGGCCGCAAGCATGGGCCAGGGCGGCAACAAGCGACGTCTTTCCGACACCAGGGCTACCCTCCAGAAGAATTGGCTTGTACATCTGCAGAGCTCGAACGACTCGCATAGTATTCCTTCTTGTAGTTGGCGCATGGAAGGCAAAATCTGCGAGGGGTGAGGCATCTGGTGCGCGTGGAATGCTAAACGAACCGATGGACAAACTATCCGGGGTCACCTTGAACTCTGGCTGAGAATCATATATTTGTGAGGCATCTTCGCCGATGAGTTCGGTAAGCTTGTCAAGGCACTGCTGGCGCTGGCGCTGAGTAGCTTGGGTATCGGTGGCAAGGACTGCAGAGGGATTGGCACCAATGCTGTCAATAAAAATGGCCGAGGCACCGTGGACCAGCGCGAAGGGGATATTGCTCGCTGAAGCAGAGTTCATGAATTGGACCCAAACCAAGATTTCACGAATGGAGAATGGGGTGGTGGCCATTGGGCGGAAAGTAGCACCGAACCAGACTGCAAAGTCAATGATGACCTTGGTGGCCTGCTTGACATCCTCTTTCAGCTTTGTCGCGACGATTTCATAGATGTCGTCGTCGCCGGATAGCTGAGGGACCCAGATTTCGGTGAAACGGTTTCGCAGGGCTGGAGAAAGTTCCTTCTTACCAAAATCGCCACCGGGGTTCATGGTTGCGAAGAATTGGAAACCAGGAGCGCCGACAACAAAGGAATCGTCGCTGCCCTTCTCGGCCAGAAGCAGCGTCCTTTGGGGTTCGAGAACAGAGTTCAGACGCTCAAGGACAGAGTCATCTGCCAGAGATATTTCATCCAACAGGAAAAACTGGCCGTCTCTCATAGCCTCGACGAGAGCGCCGTCTGACCATTCGAAAAGTGCCTTGCTTCTCGTAACATTGGCTGCAATTTTGGCCTTCAGTTCACTGTTTACATTGTCGCTGTTGATGGCGTGGGACTCATAAAGCTGATACTTCTCTTCGGGCGATGCAGGGATGGGAACTTCGGCGAGAGACAGAGCCAGGGTGAGATCCTTGTCCAATGTATCAAGGATAGCTCCACGATTTCTGACTGGGCGTTGCGAACCAATCAAATCACCCGTTTCCGTGTTCTGGTGAGCGTTGACAATGTGCAGTTCCATCTTGAGAGCCTCTGCAAGTAGCTGACAAACAGTGGTTTTTCCGCAACCAGTTTCGCCAACGAGGAGCACAGGTTCGTTGTTCTTGAGCGCTCGTGAAACCAGGACATAGAGTCTGCGCATTGCATGAGTCCAAACAACACCCTGGCCGTTTTGCTGAGCAGTGAAGCTCTTCAACTCTGGTGCATGTTTCGCCGAATAGAGCTTTTGGGTATCAATTTTGACTTTGAATACCTTCTCAATAATCTCTTTGACGGCTTGTCTCTCCTCATCGTTTCGAACTCGTTCAGCCAAAAGCATGAATCCGTGCGCGGCGATATCTTCTCGGGTTTCGGCCTCGCGCAAGGCCCATCGGAACAGATCTCGAAGCGTGGCGAAACTGTCTTTCTGCTCAAATAGTCGACTGGTTTGACGAAGTCTGGACAGCTCTTTGTATACAGAAACAATGCGACGGCAGTCAGGAGGCGAGGTGTTACGACTGCGCTGCTGCAGGATGAACTCGAGTTCGTCTTCTGGGATATCGTCAAAGTGCAGTTCCAAGAATCGGTTGCGGAAAGCACGCGAGAGAACCTTACGTCCACCATAGAGTCCTGGGGGGTTCTGAGTCGCGAAAAGAATAAAATTCTCATGCGGTCGGACGATCTCTTGTGTCTCCGGGATGAGAAGCTCGCGGTTATCATCAAGAAGTCGATTCAGAGCTTCAAGGACATCTGTCGGTGCCAGGTTCAGTTCATCAAGAACGATCCAATGTCCATGTCTCATTGCCTGAACAAGAACTCCCTCTTGGAACTTGAGCTTGCCGTCTGATCCCGAGACGTAAGTTCCAAGGTATTCCTGCAGGTCCGTGTGCTCGTGGTTGTTGATTCGCACGAATTTATTGCCAGTAAAGTTGGCAAGATACTCAATCATACTGGTCTTACCTGCAGAGGTAGGACCTTGGATGAGAATGGGGAATCTTCGCGTTGAAGTCGCACGAACAAGGTTGAGCAGGTTGCGTTCAACGTATGGCGTAATGATATAATCCTCTCTCTCCACCGGCTCTTCATCACCCTGGAATAACCAGTATTGTCTGTCGCGTGCCTTATTTTGAAACTTCACATAGCTTCTGCCGTCGCTAGGGTGCTTGGGAGGCTGTGACAGAAGTGATTGAGGGTCACCATGGCTATCGAGAAGGTAATGGTAGATAAGAGGTACAAGCATATCCTCAGATTGGCGGTCAAGCAATGTCAGAAATCCCATTGAGAAACCCTCGTAAAGTGCTCGTCGGACACCGTACAGAGACCCGATGGTGTTCACGTAAGTCAACACACGGGTGAGCGTTCGCAGACTGAAATGGGGGACTTCGTTGGCGCCATCCACGATTCGCTTTTGTTCGGCCAGCTTTTTGGTGCTGAGATAGAGGCGTGCGATATCGTCTGCTGCTTTGTCATTCTTGTTGCTTGTGCTGCCCAAGTATGTCTTGATGATCTGAAGTAGATCCTTCTCGTCGGTATCCGGACTCTTGACGTAGAGCTCCGTAAATCTGGAGCGGATTCCGGCGGGCAAGTCTCTTTTACCGATATCTGTCGCCGGGTTCATCGCACCAAAAATGCGGAAATTTGGGTGGGCAATAATCTTCTGGATCTCGCCGGTTTCAGACAGCAATATCGAAGGCCGCTCGTTGGGTCCTGTTAGCAAGTCTGCTATGCTCTCCAGAGTATCAGGAGAAGCCAAGTTGATTTCATCGAGCAGAACCCAGTCACCATTTCGTAAAGCCTTGACGAGATTGCCCTCGACGAAGGAAAAGGCAAAGCCGCCTGGCCCAGCAGCTATTTGAACCTCAAATTGCTCCAGATTGCGACCAAATGTCTCCCAGCGCGGTCGTAAATCCAGCAAGCTTTGCAGTTTAGACTGCGTCTTTCTTCTTTTTGTCGGTTGTGCGTCGTCTTGTCTATCTGCTTGGGCCTGAGCGTGGGCCTTTTCCAGCTCTGAAACGATTTTGACAAACATCTTCGGCGCTTCTTTCCAGAGTTTGGCAACTTTGGACCACTGGGACTTGGCAAAGCATTTGCCAACTTGCTCCAGATATTTCTGGTTCTTCGAGGCTGAGATACCCGTGGCGGCGAACAAATCCTCGAACTCCTCCTTTAGCGGAACGGCTAGACTGCGCACATTCACAGGCTTAAAGCCACCGAGGAGATCTCCAACTTCACTTTGCTGCGACAAGTTTACGGCGATCAGCTTGTTGCCCAGAGATTCTGCCAGCTGCTGTACGACGGTCGTTTTACCGATACCAGTCTCTCCCACCAGCAGAACTGGCTCCTCCAGCTTCACTGCGACAGCAATCTGCTCCAGTAGTCTTTTTGCGTGCACAGTACTGGCAAAAGGCTGCTTCGGCTTGGCGGCCTTTGGCTGAACCCGCTTCTTTCGCAGGGTAACTCTGCCAATCGCCAGCTGAGTCTCGTTTTCGTTTAGGGGGGGTATATTGGCAGTCAAATAGTGCTCTGCTCGTTCCCTAGACAAATGCATCTCTTCAGCAATGGCGAAAGCCAGATGTTTGCTCAGATCAACATCAGGACAGCTTCCCAGAAAGCAATCCACAGCCTCCATGAACATCCAATCTCTCGTGGTTTCCGAAATTGGTTCTTCTCCAGTCGTTGAACCTGCAGCCAGGAGACATTCTTTTAAGCGCCGGCACCACTTCAACAGGTCTCTGAGATTGGATTGCCTGTCCATTACGCTGCGCCCGCGGGCTGTGGCGATGGGAGAGCTGCTCAATCGGGCCAGCCGACGGTGGACAGCCAAAATTCCGGTAATATACTTTCGAAGGATAGGATATGTTTCGACGACGACTCGCTCGAGTTCGGAATCTGTGAGCTGTTCTGTATGAATCGACTGCCAGAAGCGCATGCCAACCAACGAAGGAAGGTTTTCGCGACCATTCAGTCCTCGCGATGTTCTGACAGTGGCTAGAAGGCGGAAAGTACTCGCTGCTCGGATCGTCTCTCCTCGGCTCGGGATCAAAAGCTCGTTGCGCTCGATCAAGGGTAACAAAGTGCTGAGGACTTCGGTTGGCGCGCGGTCAAGATCTTCAACTAAAACCCAACGTCCTTCTCGTACAGCAGTGGTTAGCACACCAGGGCGCCACTGGAAGCTGCCTGGCTTTGAGTCGGTAGAATATAAGCCGATCAGCATCTTGGCATCAGTCTGCTCATTCAAGTGCAGGGTCACCATCCCAGAGTGCATGCCAAGCTGAGTGGCGATTTCTTGAACAAGAGCCGTCTTTCCAACTCCAGAAGCGCCATGAAGCAGGATCGGTCCAGGGTTGCGCAACAGCTTGGCGAAGCTTTCTAGGTTAGACATTGTCGTGTCGGTCAAGACCAAGCTGGGAGGATCGCCAGTAGGACCATATGGTCGAGGCAGTAATACTTGGCCGTATGCGACAGAGTATGGCGTTAATTGCTGTATGGATTGTTCAGTAGCGGTGGTCTCTGTGGTGTTTTGTGAGATTGCCTGTCGCAAAGCGAGAATCTTCTTGATTCGTTCATGTTCATGTAGAGAAAGAAATCCGAAGTCAATCTCTACGCCGTCAAATATAGCAGTGACTGGCTCATCACCAATGTGAGTTTCCACTAAGCTCTCCATTTTCTTATCCGAGGCGTAAAGAAGCTGGCAGAAGATGCGAATGGCAAGGTATCGGACAGCGCGACTGTCGTGGGTGAAGAGCTGCTGCATGAGGGCAGCAGAAACAATGGAGCTGAAGGCGCGCAAGTCGAAGCTCAAGAGTCTCCATGTTGCCAGTAGACATGTTATCAAATCTGATTCACCCAGGCTCAACGAGGAGTCGTCCAATTGCAGAGGTTGCAGGCGCAGTGGCGGGGACTGAGCGAGGCGCTCACGAGGCGGTTGTGACCGGATAAAGGTGGCGAGGTCGGGGCTGAATGGTAATAATCTCGCAGCAGCATAAACGGCATGTATGCGCTGCAGGTCTGATTTGGCATTGAGAGCCCATCGTGCGCAGATGTCGGGGAATACATTCTCAAAATGCACATATATGCGGTCTGTAAGTGCTGGCGTGAGGGCCGCCTGCGCAATGGCATCCAGAAGACTTGTGGAGGATTGGTTCTGGATCACATCCAGTAAATCGGCGGGCAGATGATTTAAAGCAGTCGAATCCTGCAGGAGCGACCTCCTCTGCCTCGAGACATCGATCAGGGCCATGTTGGCGACTGTATCGAAGATTTTTCTTGCAATCTTCAAACGGGTATGCAGAAGCGCCAAACGCCTATGGCCATACACTGAGCTTCCGCAGGCTGCTGGCTTAACTTTTTTTTTTTTTTAGCTAGTCTTGCAGGGATCTGGCTCGGTGGTGGTACTACAAATATCCGGCCCAATCAGCGGAGGCGAAATGGGCAGCTGCGGGCCCCCACTAGCCTAAGCAAGGCCTTTGCTTGTGGGCTGGTAGCAGAACACCTTTGGGAAAAACTTCAGGGTGACTGTCGACTCTACGAAAAGGAACCGCACGCGACTCGCTCTCCCATTGCACCTCCTGCTCCTCCCCGTCGATCCACGCATCACCAGGCGATCCAATTCCTCACCCACAGCAATGGCCATGTCCTGCCGATACGCGGCGCGCTCCTGCGCCCGTCAATTGCGCTCTGCCGGCGCTCTGCG
>JANAKD010000216.1:0-28613 GCA_027627215.1 Lecanicillium saksenae | reverse complement strand
ATCTCGATCGCCATGATGCCCAGCGACCAGACGTCGACCTTGTAGTCGTAACGCTTCTGCTTGACCACCTCGGGCGCCATCCAGTACGTGGTGCCGACGAGCGTCGCGCGCTTTGAGCGGCGTGCAGTGAGCTTTGCGCAGAATCCGAAATCGGCTAGAAAATGTCAGCAACAAGAATATATGTTGGCTTTCAACTGGCCACACTTACTGATCTTGACGTTGCCTCGTGAGTCAATCAAGACGTTGTCACTCTTGATATCTCTATGCACAATTTGTTTCGAGTGAAGATGCTGCAAACCGAGACAAGTCTAGGACAGAGATTGTTAGTAAACTCTCGCAATCGACATTGCGTGTTTCCTACCTCGCGGCAAATCGTCGCAATGTGGCGTTCATCAATTTTCGGATTATTGTCAATCAAGTCAATAAGCGCACCGCCATCCATGTAATCCATAACAACCCAGAGGCTTCTGTTATCGTTGACAAGGAATGCATCCAAGAAATTGATGACGTTCTTATGCTTGCCTTCTTTCATGATGATGATTTCATCAAGGAGTGCCTCTTTTCGTGTCTGACGGGCCAAATTCATCTCCTTGATCGCAACCCGAGTCTTGGGCCCCTTCTTCAGTACTAGCTGTTGCGCCACTCCGAAGGCCGTAGTCCTGATGGTAGCTACATACACAGAACCAGACGCGCCCTCGCCAACCTTTTTGTGCTTTTGATATGAGGTGGTAGGGTCGCCTTCGGATACCAGAGACTGCAGTCTTGCAATGAGCTCTGCCTCTGATGTGGTAACATGCCGGATAGTCTGCCTACGGCGTGAAGGCACGTTCAGAGGTGTCACGGTGGCGGGCAGGGCTTCATTCCTGGACGCCTTCTGAACCAATGGCTCTTTCTTCGCTGGTGATGGCTGCTTACTCTGGGCTGCCGCAGCTGCCGGAGCGGTCGATGGCTCATCATCCTCGTATTTCCACACTGGAACAACGGGCAACTTGGGTGCCAGTTTAGGTGCTTGTGGTGGTGGTCTAGCTGGACCGATATCGGGCTGCCTTCCAGACGGATGGGGAGCTGGCTCGAAGCGCTGGTTCCTCTCGACATGGCGCTCATTCTGGAAGTTTTGCAGTGACTGTGAGGAATCGCTCGCGGGCAGCTCTTCTTCAATGCGGGTAATCTTGGTCGGTGTCAGCGCGAAAAACTCGTCAGGCTTCTCCGACTGCTTCTGAAGATCGGAGTAAAAGTCAACCGCTTCAATAACAGCCTGCGGGTTTCGCGCGTAGTCCTCCTTGGTGATGGCCGAAGCGCTGAGCAGTTGCACCCATTCCTGGGGCAGTCCGACAAACTGCTGCGTCGCTCCGTCGAAGCCAACGTGCACCTCGTGGAAGAAATTTGTAGGATTGCTCACGCCGCCGAGGCCAGGGCACGCGATATGGATGAAATCGATCCAGTTATACAGCTCCTGTTCCGACTTTGGCTTGATGTGCAGCACCTTGAGCGGCCCCTCCTTTTCACCAGGGCTCGTCGACGACCCCTCAATCTTTCGGCTGATCTCAATCGTAGGGACACTAGTCTCAGCTCGCCCAATGGCGACAATCTCATTCAAAAATAGCGTGTATAATGTCTTTCCATCCTCTGCTTTTGCAAAATCCACCCACTCATTGCGTAGGATCATGAAGCGCTGCTTCCAGGATTGCAGTAGACCGCCCTCACGAATGGTGACCCATCCTTCCTTCCTTGGCCGCGGGTCACGCTCTATCACATTATTCTGTTGGCGACGAGCCACAGACAACGGGACCGTGGTTCCTGTGTAGGTGGTTGTGGCCGTATTTTGCAGTGGCGCGATGGCGGTGTTGGCAGCTGTCGTTGGGTATCCAATGGTGGGGTACCTTTGGCTGGTGGCAGTTTGCGGCATGACGAATCAGGTGATGTGAAGATGCGAAGAAACAGATATTTATGCTCCCCTGATGCGCTACGGCCGGCAGCCTATGCTCTTTGGCTTTTGTGATGTGTAGGATTGAAGCCACTGTTGAACCTCGCTGTGAAGCCACGGTCAGCGCACGTGATGCTATACAAGCCCACCGCTATGGTGATACTGGCACAAAACAAGACAACAGTTTCAATAATACAATAGCAAGTAGTTGATAATTTTTTTACTAGACCATTTTAAACGTCTTACTCATTTTATTCTATGGTGCATTTTCGTCATTTCTATTCAGTTAATGTACAGTCTCGTTCATGCATTTGAAGCATACCCCGTCGCATCCACTCCAGAGCCTTGTCACGATCGCCTTAAACGGGGCTCTGGCCTTTTTCATTACCAATAGCGACCGTCTCTGGGGTCACACTCTCGTCGCTGGAGTCGGCATAATCATCCTTTGTCGCCACGGGCACATTTTCTCTCAGCGCAATGTATGTCGGAACAGAAGCGATACCTGTACTGATTAGCATATTGCGACAAGATATAAGAGAACGGCTGGATCTTACCTAGAAGAATAGTGTTCACAGCCAGGGGAACTCTGCCTCCGTGCCACTTTCTTGTGTTCAAGCCAAAGCTGACAGCCTGCGAGAAAGACTCTTGTCCGCGAAGGATACCGGACAAGCGACTCAGCTCCGAGATGCTGTCACTTTTCGTGGCGATGAAATAGTACATCCATGTTTGCAACGACTGGCGCGACCATTCCCAAAGAACGAGGACGAAAAAACCCTCTGCGAAGCCAGAGTCTGCCCAATCCATTGCGGGTGGGTTGGCCGTGTACTTCTCCTGGATGACCCAGGCGTAAATCCAAGCTGTCACATGGCAGACAACAATGTACCAGAATGCAATCTCTAAGCGGCGCTTCACGGGAAATCGCTTCCAGTCCAGGAACATGCTCATCACCTGCGATGAAAACAGGGTGCTAAAGTTGCTGACGAAGCCGATCAAGGCACGGGCTCGCACGCCAAAGTAATAGGTCTGAAAATTTCCAGAATATTGGTTGAAATAGGCAGCCCAAAAAATTGGCAGCAGGAGCAGGATATCTCGGCGCTTGGAAAGGTTCCACAACGACCGGAACTCATATTTGAAGCTCTTTTCCGTATCGACAATAACTTTGGTGCCGTCGGCTCGCTGCACATTTTCCGGCTTGGTAAGGAGAAGGGCAATTGGCGCAGCAACACACTGCAGCGCAATGAAAATGAGATATGTGTTGGGGTTAACGCTGCCTTTGTGCTTCGCTTCGGCGTTGTTGTTGAGAATCAGCACAATGAGACCACCGACAAGAGGGCCGCCCGTGCGGAACCACAGCCAAATGTTCAAGTAACGACCACGCTTGGAAGCCTCCGGGTAACCCAGCGCTACGGCGCCTTCGGCCGCCCAGAAGAGACCGGCTGAGATGCCGCATAGTGCTGCGCCGACTAGCACCAGCCAGATATTGCCGAACCGGTTGTTTGTGTAAAGGCCGGCTGAATAGATGGGGTAGCCGACGGCACCAAGGAAGAGTGTCCAAGCGAAACCGATTCGATTGGCAATGGGTCCGCCAAAGACGGCCAAGAAGCCCATCAGGGCAAATACCAAGGCGTTGGCGGCGTTAACCAAATATGGTTCTTGGCCACCACCTGCTCCAAGCGCATTCATAGCATTCCACAAGCCAGGCGCCAAGAAACCAACAGCACCAATGACGAAAGCGTTAAACAGTGTAGTTCGATACCATATTCTCTTGGCTCGTGGGGGCTCGGGGCTAGCTTCCTGCGCCGGCGGCAATGTTTCCAGAGTTGATGCCATTGCTATGTAGACGTGGTAATGAGAAAGCTTGACTGTTAATGTCTCATCTGAAGATAGCCAAAGCCCTTGGGAAATGCCATCTTAAATATCATTTTTGATTCGACTGGTTTGTACCCCCACCGAGTACTGCAGCGGGCATTGTACGCGGAAACTACACCATTGTTTAGAGGATGGCGACATTGCGGGCTGGTCCGCCTTTAATAGCATGCAGCCCACTATTTTGGGTGAATCGAGAACTTAACCGCTGCGAACCGACCTGTTCGCCGAGAAAATTCTCTTTGGCTTTCCATTTGCGCGCCGCGAAATAAAATCGATTTAAATATTGAGAATTGCGACATATATATCCCTGTTATATGCGTTATGAGTAAGAGACGGGATGGCGATGGGCATGTCGCGGGTTATAACTGCGACGTTGTTGTCTCGTCTCATGCCTTGCAACTGATCAATATTCGTATTCAACCATCACCTATTCTCCAATTCCACCGAATATGAGACACAGAAAGTAGCTCAAGGCATTATCATTTCCACATCAAGGAATAAGCACCAACTACTGGCTTTTGAAATAAAGTCGGACCCGCCACAATAGCTTATCGTCGGATAATTTTTGACAGAACTAGCGCCGTGGACCCTGTCACCATGCCTCAGTGGAGATAGTGACATCTCGCAACAGCACGTGGACTACCCTTTCCCTTCCATCCCATGTCAAATATTCCGCATTGTTAACACGTTCTATTTTTTAGATGGCTGGTCTTGAACTCACAAGCAGCATGCCAAACACATTATGCCATTGCGTAATGAAACTTTGCGATGGTGTCAATGTAGATTCTCGCTTTTCACTCTTTATGCCCAATGCCGTCAATGACTGCCGGTATTAGTAAATATTTGGAGGGTTGGGCGATAGTTTTATTACTTGGCGAGTTGTTATATGTATATTATAGATCATAACTACACACGTTGGAGTCCGTACCGTAGACACGAATTGAAGAAGCTAGTGCGGGCGGCTTCTTGGCGGCGTCTTGCTGCATCAGATCTCTTCTCGGGGGTTTAAATATGCTAAGACCTTGAGTGTATATTTACTATCTGGTTACATTCGGAACTGCTGTATTGACGAGATGCCTACGCGCTCAACAGCTAAATGTAGCAAGGGACGGCGTGACCAGGGCACAACGGCTCTGTGAATCATCATCTGCTCATGCCTGAATTGAGCTCGCCTTTCGAAGAGACTGAGGCGGGAATTTTTATTCTCTGACAACAACTCACAGGCAGACGAGCGTATTTCTAGGATACCCAATGTTTACCCCTTGCCAGCACGTGTAAGTGTTTCCTGCACCATCTGTGCAGGTGTCTCCACCATAATGCAGCACGCCAGATTGAGTAAGAATCGAATACTTCCCCGCGATGAGAGTAGCAGAGACCAATTCGTAGTAAATCAATTTCAAATCTCACGCGACTTGAATCTTTGACCACTGGTAAATAATATGCTCGTTCACTTCCCTGTCCCTTTCACATTTACCTTGCTAGCGCGCCTTTCTGTAGCACATCATGTATCTGCGGAGGCCCGCCGATCGGGCATAAGCAGCTACTGTGGGGAAGTCCAACCTAGGTAACAACTACAACCGAGGCACAGTTGCTTCTTTGGTTGAAGCGCTGCCGACGAGTACATTATCACAAATCTTGTCTGCAAATGCGTTTCGAATCACCGCCATTATAATCACCAGCATTCCAATATGGCAACAGACACTGTATTGTACGAGCCCACCAAGGAGGGCATTTCGACCATCACCATTAATCGGCCCTCGGTCAGGAATGCGGTCAACCACGCTACTTCACTGAAGCTGGCTGCGGCTTTCCAGGCGTTTGAAAACGACGACACGCAGAAAGTATGCATTTTCACCGGAGCGGGCACTAACTTTTGTGCCGGATATGACCTCCATGAGGTCGCTGGTAATAGCACCGGCGAGGTTGCGGTCGGGCCAGTTGACAAAGTGAACGGAGCCTTCGGTCCCATGGGCCCGTCTCGCATGCAGCTGAGCAAGCCCATCATCGCCGCCATCTCTGGCCACGCCGTCGCTGGCGGCCTAGAGCTCTCACTTCTAGCTGACATGCGTGTGGTCGATACCACCGCCGTCTTCGGAGTCTTCTGTCGTCGCTTTGGCGTTCCACTTATCGACGGTGGCACCGTACGACTACCGAAAGTCATCGGCCAAGGAAGGGCCATGGATATGATTCTCACTGGCCGACCCGTGGATGCGCAGGAAGCTCTGTCGTTCGGACTTGCAAATCGTGTGGTACCGAAGGGCCAGGCGGTCGAAGCAGCACGTGAGCTCGCCCGAAGTCTACTCAGTTTCCCGCAAAAGTGCATGCGAGCAGATCTGGTCTCTGCCCACTACAGTGCGCATGATGCATCCAGCCTTGAAGATGCACTACGTTTTGAATTTGAAAATGGTGCTTTGATAGTGATGGAAGAAAGCGTCCAGGGGGCCAAGAGATTTGATAAAGGGGCCGGCCGTGGCGGAAAATTCGAGAAGGGTAAACTTTGAGTGGACAGGCTAATGAGGCACGTACGGGAAACATAATAGTCCCTGAGCTTGTGGAAACAAACCGTCATTCAAACAATGAAAACAAACTTCATTTTACGAATATAACAGCCATGCCTTTGTGAGTGACACTAATCTCTATGGCCACAATGTGAAGTAGCGAAGTGCTGCAGGGTTTCTCTATTACGGCTACTGGCGGACGTCAAATCGCGGAACAAAACCTTCCGTTCCGCGGTTCTCATTGCGGCTCTTGGCCAAGACTTCGGTCCGTCGATGAGTCGTCGCTCCTACAAGTGCATGAAGATGAAATGCCGATCGGAGTCTGGGGGTACCCAGATTGGGCAAGTCCAGGAAGCGCTACTACGCAGACGGCAGGTGAGGCTAGCACGGCATTCCCATTGTCAGCCCCGTGGCTCCCCCGCGCCGGAGCTAGCTCTGACATGTGCAGATGTAGCCTATTAATAGTCCCTGTCAGCTGTTGACACATTTGATAGTGTAAATGTGACTACACGCAAATGGCCTAAAGCTGCGCGTGGGCTTGTTGGCACTGTCGCTGCCCTGGCGGTAGTGGCAGAGCTAGGCTGTATACTGCTGGAGATGCTCGTCTGCACAGTTGCATTCGCTTGCAGACCGGACCCGCCTCTAGGACTGACAGCTTGACGGCATCACCGTATGGAGACTAAAGACTAGTTACCCCTCGTTACTATGGGTATATGCATTATGGCCTTGACACTAATTTGTGTAGTTTCTGCAGCAAAGTAGGCCCGAGTAGCATAGTGCTGCCCGCAGCGATTGCCGTGGCGCGACGCTAGAACATGAGCCTGTCAGGTAGCAAATACTCTAACCGAAGTTTTGTGCTCCTTGATTTCTAACTTGCCCGGAAGAAAGTATTTATTACGTTATTTTACGTATTTGTCGGCCAATAGCTCTTATTAGCTTACACGCCTCTTTCCTGGGGTACAGGATTGCCATCCGGCATCGCCGAGGCGCCGGCACGTGTCTTGCAGAGGAAGCAAGCACTAGACATGAAACTCCTTGTAGTAATACCTGTTGAAGGTGATCCTTCTTGAAATATGATGAGAAACATGCTCTCACCGTATTGCCCCGATATCACATGTCTTGACCCAGGCTAGCAGTGTTGGGAAGGTATCGTGAACTTATGACAAAACGATAACAGAATGAATTTTCAACTAATTATCAAATACTTCCATCTCTTTTTCATTTGTTCTAGTATAAATAGTCTTGCTTCTTCATGCAAGTAGACGCAATCAACAAGCTCATTCAGCATCATTCAGACTTCGGAACATATCATATCATATAAGGTCACTTCTTCGCGAACATGGTCTCCCCACTTCTTCGCTGCAACATTGCAGCTTGTCTTATTTCACTCTGCTATGGAAGTCCTGCAACCCCTCAGCAGGCTTCCAAGCTGGGAAACCCGGCTCTTCTCGAGAAGATCCAAGTTCCCATGGAGTGGACTGAGGCGGGAGCCCCCAAGCCTGAGGCAATGGTTACCCTGCAGATTGGTCTGAAGCAGGCAGATATCAAAGGCTTGCAAAAACGTCTCATGGATGCCGCTCATCCGGACAGCTCCAATTATGGCAAGTGGCTGTCCAAGGAAGAGATGGAAAAATACACCAGTCCCTCACAGCAGTCAGTTGACATGGTCAAAGTTTGGCTGGGAGCTCACGGCATTTTCGACAACTCAATCTCTCGGCCTACCCCAGACTGGATGGAAATTCGTGTTCCAATAAGTCAGGCAGAGACGCTATTGAACTCAAAGTATAGCCTCTTCAAAGACTCTGTCACTGGAAAGACGATGCCGCGAACAACGGAATATTCCATTCCCAGCCTTCTGCATAGTCACATCGATACTATTCAGCCCACTACCTCTTTCCATCGCAATATCGGTGCCCAACCTTCTACCAACGCCACCGAATCCACGGAGGTGCAGAAGCGAGCCACATGCGACCCGAATAACATCACCCCTGCCTGCATTCGCTCTTACTACAATGTCGACTACACCGGCAATGGAAAGGCAGGTCTCGCCGTTACAGGTCTTATTGGCTATTCGGCCAGCCACAGCGACGCCTCCAGCTTTCTTAGCCAGTATGATTCTGGCAGCTCTGGTTCCAACTTCAAGGACGGCTCCATCGGCGGCGCCCATAACGACCCTTCAAACCCGACTCTTGAGGGCAATCTTGACACGCAGATTGCACTTTCTCTTGGACACCCCAACCCTGTGACATATCTTGCTGTCGGCCCCAACAATGACCCAGACAACCAGTTCGGCGACGAGCTCGTCAACCTCGGCAACTACCTCAACTCGCAGTCGAACCCCCCAACCTCGGTTTCTACGTCATACGGAGGTGAGGAAAACGGCTTCTCTTCTCAATACCTCGATCGAATCTGCAACGAGTTCATGAAGGCTGGCTCGCGCGGTGTTTCCGTGTTCTTTTCCTCTGGTGATTTTGGCGTCGGCGGCAACGGGGAGACGAGCTGCAACAATGGCTTCTACGCGCTGTTCCCTGCTTCTTGCCCGTACATTACGTCTGTCGGCGCGACTCAATTCTACAACGGAGCTGAGTATGCTGCCCATTTTGAGAGAAATGGATCTACCGGTGGCGGATTCTCATACCACTTTGGTGCACCCGACTACCAGACGAAGGACACAAAGTCTTACGTGAGCAACAACCTGGACAGTTCTTACAACGGATACTACAACCCCAATGGTCGTGGCTACCCTGACATCTCCCTTGTTGGTGAATACTACGACATTATTCTGAACGGCGGTACCCAGCGTGTTTACGGCACCTCCGCCTCATCTCCTGCCTGGGCAGCTCTCATCTCTCTCATTAACGATTACCGCATCAGCATTGGGAAGTCTACGCTCGGCTTCCTGAATCCCATTCTTTATGGAAATTCTGCGGCCCGTTCCGCCCTCATTGACATCACCACTGGCAACAACCGTGGCTGTGGCACCTATGGCTTTCCTGCTGCGGCTGGCTGGGACCCCACCACTGGTCTCGGTACGATGAACTTTGCCAAGCTCAGAAAGGCTCTGTCTTGATGCTGTTGATTAATAGTATCCGAAATATTGAACGAAATTGTTTCTTCTTTCCAAATTATTGGGCAGGCTGGGATTGCTTCATGCATTGAATTGATTCGATCGCATTGGCAGTGGTACTTACCCGCTCTTGTCGACCATGGCGCAATAGAGGCCTTAAAGATTAGCCACAAATAAAGAAAATTACCTTCGCTGAACTGAATCTCGATAGATCTGCATTTTTTGGACTTTTTTTTGGACTTTTTNTTTTTTTTTTTTNGGAATCCTTTCCTGAATATCTTTAAAACTGTTGTCGATGCCCACGAACTACCAGCCTCCGCTTACAGGTACACAAGGCAGACAACGTAGATGCAGTCTGCCTTGCGTCAACTGATATGCTAACTGATTCTAAATGGAGATTCTAAATGGGTCCTTTGACATGCATGATCTGGCAGTTTTGACATCTAGATTCGCACAAGGGCGCCTTTGACGCGGTAGGGCTCCTAATAGAGGCACTGGTAAAGCTAGCGTTCCCCGCCTGAGTCACCGCTGTCCTGGGGCTACGATTTAAATGACAAGTATCGCCGTCTCGTTCAAGCAGAGAAAACAATCATTAACAACGAATTGAACGACAAAGATGGGTCCTCCATTTCAAGGAAAGGAGTATCCATTCTCAACAGAAAGGATCGCCAGAATAGCGGCACAGCTGTCGGCTCTACCCTTGGAACTGGTTGAACCGGTTTTGGCGGAGCTGCCGCTGTACCACGTTTTACAATTGCACTGCGCAAGCACCGCGCGTGACGCTCTCCACAACGCCATCCGAATCTCCCCAGCATGGTCATGGTTATTTCACGAGCATGGCGACAGACTTGTGAAGCTCTGGCGTGTGGTAAACCAGTTCTCCATGCTCTGGTGCGGGCGCGCCTTCATGCAGAAGAACATCGTGAGAGAATGGTCGGACTCCAGTGCTGTGCTCCAGGCAAGGAACTCGAAATCCAGGGAGCCGGGAGAACACGTCACCGAAAATTTGGAACTCGCCTTTAGAAAAAGGTTTAGAACTTTTCTAGGCAGCCACAACAGAGCCGAAAGCTCAGGCTCGCGTCTTGAGCCCAATGTGTGGTTAGGACGAGGGATCAAGAGAGCCGACCGCCGAGCTGCGTGTATGTATTTGCCAGCGAGCTTGCTTTTCTCATTGATCAAGGACGACAAAATCCCTGATGGTTTTGAGAGTGAGAATCCTGATGCGTATACCGCTGCCGACTATACAAAAACGCCCCCAAGCATTGCATTCTTGGATGATGCCGCGGATGCCCTGCGCGGCCATGCGTGGACCGTGCAGGAGGCTCAGCTAATTCTACCTTGGATCGTCAAGGCATTCGAATTGCTCCGTCAAGCAAAAGCATACGAGCTTGAGTCATTGAAAAAGCTATTTGACGAGTTTCCAGAGCTGTTAAAGATGCCTTTGGCCCCCCAGTCATGTGAACCGGCTCGTCAACGACACATTGCGCGCAACCTACGCCTCGATG
This sequence comes from Lecanicillium saksenae, assembly GCA_027627215.1. NCBI lineage: Eukaryota > Fungi > Ascomycota > Sordariomycetes > Hypocreales > Cordycipitaceae > Corniculantispora > Corniculantispora saksenae. Next base: position 17,750 of record JANAKD010000216.1, on the reverse strand, counting down.
CTCGCAAGGCCGCAAACTCACCAATATTCGCAAAACTCAAGTCCTTTGATTATAATGGCGATGAATACTTTATCGGTCGACCATGGTTTCGCTTCCGCTATGCGCATTGCTGCCTGGTGCCGTATAATTGGTGCTTTGATCTCTTTTCCAAAATCACGGAAGCAAACCCTCTGTCAGATGAAAACACAAAATTCCCCGACAAAATGATGCCATTGCTCAAAATAGCAAAAGCTGGATTGAAAACGGTCTACTCCTACTCCGACAGTACCATTCGCAGGACCGGCACTGTGGGCGGTCAGACTCGTCTCATTTTTCGATCAGACCAAAACTTTGCTTTGCCTGTCCAGGCAAAGGAGCTTGAGTGGCTGTCTGCTTTCATCAAATGTGTTGAATGGGCTCGAAAAGAATACCCAGACGAATATTTGGCCTGTTACGAGAGGAACCTGGAGATCTCTGTGCCCGGGTATTCGCATTCTGGTATCGGGGCTACTATGGGCGAGACCGATTACGCAGAATTTGTCAAGGATGCTTCAGTGCCTGCAATTGTGAGGCAGATCGAGGTCGATTCCAAGCTATGCGATGAGAATTATCGCCCCAATCGTACGAATCTCCCAAGTCTTCTGGCGTTCTACCTACCGGACTTGACTCCTCCTCGAAGAAAAGCAGTTTTGGAACAGCTGTTTCCTGTACCCGAACTGGGACAAGCCACACGAGCATTAATGTATGAGAGCATCCTTCAGAAGATATTGGGTGTTCTCAAATCAAATCCCTTGTTGGTAGATGAATCCTCATCTGAGGGTGGCAATTCCGAACCAGAACCGTCAATCAATATAGAAGTCGATGAAGACAACCAAGCATCCCGAATAAACAGCAGTGTTACCGCTGAGGATGAGCTACGAATTTGTGAAAGAATATTGGAGAATCTACTTTTGGTCAAGAACAATGAAGGTCAAGACGACAGTATTCCTCGGGTATTGTCCGAAGTTCGACTGAGGTTACAGCAACATGGAGCAAGCCGCAAACCTGCCGATCACTCATCCCAGGCCGCTGGGCTAAAATTCAACAGAAAGCCTGCTTGGGTGTGTTACATATGTCGACTTCATCGGCATCAGAGCCACGCTCTTCTACCAGCTTTATGCAGAACATGCGGTGACTTCAATCTGTCCAATTCTCGATTATCACTCCCGAACAATCTTGACTTGCGCGGTCGCGTAGCGCTTGTTACTGGAGGGCGCGTCAACCTTGGATTCCACACTGCTCTTCGGCTTCTACGCTGCAGAGCCTGCGTAATAGTTACAACACGGTACCCTGCGGATGCCGTCATGAGATTCAGGCGCGAAGCGGATAGTGAAGCGTGGGAGAGTCGCTTGAAAATTCTCGGCGCCGACTTCCGTTCTGCGGCCGATGCCATGGCAGTAGCAGAGAGTGTGAAGGATATCATTCACACTCACTACTCAGGCCGCCTGCATATCCTCATCAATAATGCTGCGCAAACGCTCACAGACAGTAAAGAAACAGAAATTGCGGCGATAACACGGGAGCGTGCGCTGCTCAAAGATGTTTCCGATACATCGTTTGGCCATTGGCTACCTACCACATCGTATACCCCCCGTTTGCGTGGCATCAATGATGCAAGGACTGAGGCGATATCTTTTACCGAGCGTCTTGGAGGCCAGAGCACGGAAAATCTGGCTGTCACAAGTAACAGTAGCAGCACTGTCGCCGCCTATTCCAAGTCATCATGGGTCCAAGATTTGAGAGAGATACCGTACGAGGACTTAATCAGCGCTCACAGTGTAAACACGTTTGTGCCATTAATCCTTATCCGCGAACTCCTGCCATATATGCAGAAGAACAGTCGCGCGCTGGAACGCCACGCCTACATAGTTAATGTGTCCTCCCGCGAAGGCATATTTGAGTCTAGGAAGGGTCATCCAGCAAAGAGAGGCAAGCATGTGCATACCAACATGTCCAAGGCTGCCCTGAATATGATAACGGAGACGGAGGCTGAGAATGCGTGGGATGTATACGGGATTGCCATGAATACAGTTGACCCGGGTTATATGAGTGCCGCGCCAGAGTACGCAGACGCGTTTGGTGGCGAACGACCTATCGGATGGAGTGATGGCGCAGGTCGCGTTCTCTGGCCGATAGCCACCGGTGAAGCCGCGGCGCGCAATAAAAGAAAGGGAATGTATTCTGATGTCGTATGGGGGCAGTTTTTGAAGCATTACGGCGCCGTTCGCGTCGAACCGAGGTTCGGTCGCGGATAAAATGTGATGCGTGCAGGTTGCGAAGCTCAGGGTCTAGGGTAGCGCGAAGAGAAAGAGGAAGGTCGCCAGGGGTTACCGAAAAATCGCCGCTTCAAGAAATTATGCATGTAACAAACTATATTACTTATTCTTGCATGGAGGTAGTAGTAGGATGTAGAAATAAAAGCAGCAGGTGAACCTGATAACCAGCTTTGTGTTTCGTCTCTCTTGCTGATTCGGAGATGAGAGCATATTCAGCTAAACAAGTCCTATGTATTACGTTCATAGCAACCACCAGATTCTTGATATATCTGAGCAGTGTGAAGGCTGCTCCTTCAAAATAGGTCAGTGTTTCGCATGATTTCTGATCAAGGTTTTTGTTATGAAAAAGATATCACCTTTACGCCTTCAGTTTATATCGTCCCTAATCGGCGGTGTGTTTGATTCTGCAATCTTGCCAAGCTCAACATATGGAACTTGACAATCAAAAAGAAAAGCTAAGAGGAATAATGAAATCCATTATCTAGAGTGCTCTTTTTGTAAATTTCCCTGGTCCTGTGCTATATTTGATTGTCGTATGTAACAGATCTTGGTCGTCGTCACGTGCGACAGCTCAGTCGCAGCTTTAGCCGTGACCCGCACTGTAAAGAGGTTGCTGCTTAGCTTCGCAGGGGGGCGGCCGATGAGTTGAACACCAGCTTCACCACTGCCTTGTACAGCTTCTTTTGTCCCTCATCCTCTACCGGCCTCTGCAATTGCCATCAAACGGTGACTGGTACCAGGAAGGTACTGCACCGTGTGTCGCCTACTCAAGCCTGCAGCTGATGGCGTTTCTCTTGTGACGCGCGACCGGTAGCTACTCGGCTCTTATCTGCGATCTCCGACACTCGACGCGATAAAAATCACAATGGCCTCCCTATATTCTGGTCTTCGGGTACGATGAAATCTCTGCCAGCGCAGCTGTCCTATGAGCAACACCTAACCTACGTGATAGACCGCATCGAAGAGCTCCATCCGCTTGTCCCGCACCGGCGCAACGATATCCTCCTCGAGACCCGTCCACTGCAGCGACGCACTTGCTAGCTATCACAATGGCGTCGGAAGCACGCGGAAGTTCTCGAGTTCGCCACAAGTTCGGAATTCGAGCCCACCAAACGAAAAGACGGACGATGCGAGCATTTCGAGCGCAGACACGGGTGCGCCTCTATTGAAGAAGCGCGAAAAAGAGTCTGCTAAAGGCAAATATAATTTATACGGCGATGATTGGGAAGACTCGGTGGATTTTGCCATTAAATCTTTCGAGGACCTGCCGCATCGCTTGTTCGGCGTCAATCAGCACATGATTATCAACTACGAGCTTAAAGAAGCCCTGCGCGTCATGCTGCGTCAATTCAACGCGCCAATTGTCTATTGCTTTGCATACGGATCTGGCGTATTCCCTCAAGGAGATATTAGCCGCAGCATCAGCGAAGCCGAGTTTCGCGCTGTCCATCCCAAGCCGCCCGAGGCCTTGGTCAAGGCGCAAAAGGGCTCCCCTAAGATGATTGACTTCATCTTTGGCGTCTCGCACACCCAGCACTGGCATTCGCTGAATATAAAGCAACACCGGAAACACTACTCTGGGATCGCCTCACTAGGCTCAGGTGCCGTCTCGCACGTCCAAGACTGGGGCGCCGGTGTATACTTTAATCCCTTCATCGAGATGAACGGCATGTTGATCAAATACGGTGTCACGAGCATCGATAACCTCGTTCGCGACCTCTCCACATGGGACAATCTATATTTGGCAGGACGTCTGCAAAAGCCTGTCAAGATTCTGCGCGATCACCCACAGGTGCGGCTTGCTAATCAGCACAACTTGATTGCTGCGCTGCGCACGGCCATGCTGCTGCTGCCACCGGACTTTACCGAGTCCGAACTCTATAGCACCATTGCGGGCCTGAGCTATCTCGGAGACCCTCGCATGGCACTACCCACCGAGAACAAGAGCAAAGTTGCCAATATTGTCGAGAACAATGCCGTCCACTTCCGCCGTCTCTACGCTCCACTGGTCAAGACATTGCCCAATGTTTCATTTACAGGACCCTGTCGACTAGATGACGAGGACTGGGTGCTCGACGAGCATGCCAACAATAAGCTGCAACAAGATATGGATCCGATCAAGCGTGGCAACATGGTAAGGCGTCTGCCTTCTAGCTTCCGCTCGCGCCTCTACTTCCAATACCAGAAGAAGTTCGCTATTCCGCGCGAGGAATTTTCTATCATGATGAAGGCTACCCGAGATGACGACCCTTCATCAAACAAGCGACGTCAAGGAGGCGAATTCGATCGCAGGATAGCTGCTGACAAGCCAGAAGAGTTGCAGGCTCTCGTACGTCAAGTGATCAAGCAGACGGTCAATTGGCCAAGCACGAGCCAGAGCATCAAGGGTTTCCTCATGGGTGGTTGGGGCAGAACATATCGTTATCTGAAAGAAAAATACGACAAGTGGAATCAGGGTAAGAAGAAGGAAGCTCAAAAAAATACCGAGCAAAAAGATGCCGAAAAATAAAAACTTGTTGCAGCCAGCAAGAGATAAAAGTACAGGGATGTTACGGCCAACAACTGCCCGGCGCGGCTCGTTGATGGAAGGCTTACTTATAGAACAATCTGGGCAACTGTAAAACCGGAGCAACTTTGTAGACTACTAATATATGAGTGGTGTCATTTTACCCTCAAATATTTTAATGTATTTCGTCCAGTCCGTTACCTGCGAAAGCTGCCAATGTGCCTTCCATCGATCCCATTTTTGTCTTGGCTAACTGTGCAGCACTGAAATTCGAGGAGGCGAAGCCCGATCAAAGCAACATACGTCGTCACGGTCCTTGGTCCACTTCTCAACGCATCTTGAGCCTTCTTCACCTCGGCATCTATGTCCTTACACAGGTGTTTAGTGAGGATCCGCCCAGACGGCAGTTGACATCCCGACGAAAATAGAGGATCCGGGGAAAATATTAGTCACGGATATTAGGAGCTGCGAGATTGGTGTTTTCTCCCCATCCAAGCAACTTGCTGAAGGCTCAATTCGACGTCGGCGTATCGTGGGTCGATTGTTCGTGTAGAGGCAAAAAGGAGGATGGCCTGCCTGCTGGTTGCCAGGATGCAACGTAAGGGCCAATGCGACATCTAACGGCTTCCGGAAAGTCGCGTGTAAGAGGTGCCGTAAATAGGCAAATTATTTGTCGTTGTTCCCAATCTTTTATTAAGCTTAGAATGACAACTGCCAATTTGAGCCATTGGCGCCTTAGCTATATCGAAAGAAGCAGCTGTAGAATGATCGGCGAAGGTAGTGGAGCTTGGCGCTGGCAGTTGCTGCGGGTATCAGTCTCACATCTTTCGCAGCAAGGGGAACCGGAGACGAAGAGATATAAATACAATAATGGTCTCGCGTGATAGAGCATGTAAATTACAATTCATCTTCAAGCTATCTAATCACACCCGTCATGAAATTCACAACTGGTCTCTTGGCTCTGGCCTCCGTGGCTGCCGCTGCTCCTGCTGGCGAGGAATCGCCGCTAGATGTGAAGCTGGAAATGAGCGGCAACTCTGCTGTTAAAGCTGTTATTACCAATGTTGGCAAGGAAAACCTGAAGCTTCTTCGAACCGGTTCTATACTTGACAAGATTGCTACTCAGAAAGCTACGGTTTCCATTGACGGTACGTCCTTCAAGCTGCGTCACCAGAGTAGGTGTACACTCATTTAATGGCTTGGCTAATTATTCCTCGAATACAGATAACACTGTGAAGTTTGAAGGAGTCCGTGGACGTATCAACTTCGCAGGCATCCAAGAGGACGCTTTCCAGAGCATCGAGGCTGGAAAGTCCATTGATGTCACATTCGACATCGCCGAGACCCATGACCTTTCCGCCGGCGGCAAGTACAAGATTGCTTCCAGTGGTATCTTCCACTATGCCAAGGAGGGAAAAACAAAGCTTGAAGGATCCATAGCTTGAAGGATCCATCAAGTTCCAGTCTAACCAGATTGATGCTGATGTCAATGGCACCGTCGCGGAAGCCCTTCGCTCCACTCTGCAGCGAGAGCGCAGGGCCAAACGCAGCGTCATCGCGAGCGATTGTACGGGTGCTAAGTTGAGGTCGATTAAGACAGCGCTGGCCAACTGCAAGGCTCTTGCCCAGGCCGGAAAGACGGCGACGAGCTCCTCTGCCAAGATGAAGGAGTTCTTCGGCAGCGACTCCCAGGCTACTGTCGACAAGGTCAATGCCGTCTTTGCGGCCGCGAGCACCGAGTGCGGCGGAACCTCCTCTGGGGCCGATTTGTACTGCACTGACATCTATAACGAGTGTGGGGGATACTTGGCCCTCACTTACCCCTCCAAGTCTGAGATGGTTTACTGCCCCGAGCACTTCAAGCTTCCCGCGACAACCAGCACTTGCTACGGCCAGAGCCAGGACAACACGGTTCTTCACGAGTCAACTCATCTGTCATACGTCGGAAACACAGATGATCATGCTTACGGCTACGACGATATCGTCAAGCTGACCACCAAGCAGGCTCTTGACAACGCCGACACGTACGCCATCTTTGCCCAGGCTGCGTCTTCAGGCTGCTGAGTACGGCGCTTGATTGACTAAACAGTTTGGTACCATGGATATATCAGAGGCTCAGATTTTGCAACTATGTAACGCGTAGGAAATTATATATAGCATGATTCATAGCCTATTTCTCCCTCGACCCTGATCTTCTTCTGTAGGTATTAGCCTATCGTTGGTGTTGCCTCTCCTCGACGAGTTTTACAACTCTTCGGAGTAGAAATGATCACTCTCATTTTCCATAACAAACCAGTCCCTGACTAGCGCTGTGCCATCGACCACAGTCTTCCAGACGGCTTCGACACAGCTTTCGGGATGCAGTATGTAACACTTTGGCTTAGGTTTGACAGGCATCACGTTTTTGATGTGCCACGTGCTGGCCGGACCCGTGGTGGTAAATGTATCGGTAACTTTTATTTCACCAGTCGCAATATCGCGATGATCGGTCGCGCGCATAAAAATGTCATACGCTGCTTCGGGCTGGTACGCAGGCACCATGTGCCCTGCTTGGAAGACGCGAGTGAAGCTGAAGTTGCCGGATTGCCGCGTCATGCCAGCGACCTTGCCACCACTCCGGAGCTCAGCATAGCCTGCATTTTTGAAAGAAGCTTGGTCGGCGTAAGGGACAGCCACCGACACTGTTTCCCCGCCGATCCAGGGGCTTGCATAGTCGCGATCTCCGTACACCATGTGAACCTTGATGCCTTTGTCTAGAAGCCGGCCCAGTACATCCGTGAATCCGTAATAGCTGTCCTGTGTTTTCTGCGAAGCAGCACCAAAAGCCGCCGAATCCCATGAGAAGTTCACTGGAGAACCAATTGCCTCTAATATACCGGCTTGTGCAAGGTAGCCTCTTAGATGTGGTGGCGGGAAAGGATCGTGCATGGGGTGAGCGATGTCATAGACGCCAGATTCATCTTGCTGAGTGTATGACGTGAGCGCCGGCATCTCGCAAGACGCCTCTATGTCACATGCTTTGTCACTGATGGCAGAAAAGGGGACGGATCTGCGACTTCTGGATTCGTGAATCTCGCTTTGGCACGCAGAAATCTGCTCTTTACATCCACCAGGCCGGGTGAAGTTGTGCATCAGTTCATCGTGCAAAGACTGGTTGAACACGGTTATTCCATAAGTCTGTCAGAAAATCAGTACACGTTTCTCGATCCTCGCAATTGGGAATCTCACGTTATTGACCGGGAAAGAAATATAAGCTTCCTCTTGAAGCACTTCGTCGACTATCCCGTTGATGATGCCTAGAGTATCCAGATGAAGATACTGAGCATCTTCAGAGCCCAATTCCCCGCTTTCGATCTTTTCATTTTGCATCTGGAAAAAATCAAACGCCGCCGGACCCCAGTGGCCGCCATAGCTCTCCACCCAGAGGCTGATTCGATCATCCATTGGTTTGTAGTGAGGAAACTCGCGGAAGAAGGTCTGAGCAAAGTGCCACAATGTAGGTGCAGCATTCCGAGCACTGTTCGCCGTGTTTGTCGATTTTTGACTACCAAAAGTACCAATCCTGAAGGTGTTATTGGGCATTGGCACGCCGTCGACAAAATCGTCAGGCTCTATCCTGCCATCCTCCACATTCATTGTGCCATTCGTTGGTATGTCGTACGAAAAGCCGCATTGTGTGGGATTGTCAATGTACAGCATGTTAACTTTGTTATTCCAGCTCCATGGATTGATCCGCGTTGTCTTGGAGTCGGAGTTGACAAAGCATGGTCCGTTCTCCTGCAGCAGGCCGAGCATTGACGAGGCCCCGCCGTTCAGCCAGATTGATAGTGGTGCATTCTTCGGATCTTCGCGAGCCTCAAAAAACCAAAAGAAACTGGAATCTGTAAGAAAGTATCTTTTTAATTCCTTCAAACCAGAATGTTCAAGACTTACGTGCTTATAGGGTAGTCTTGCTGCTCCCCGTCCCGATCCTTCACGTATCCTGGCGGGAGATGGACATGGCCAGCAAATGATTTGACGCCTGGTGTCGTTTCGCAAATGCCAGGCTTTACTACATGTCAGAAAATGACTTCAATGCAGTGCAATAGTTTAAAGTAGACAAACCTCCTTATACGAGATAGAAACGCCTTTATGGAATTTGGAATCTATGACGGTAATGCCTTCGATTTTGGGCGGAAACTGAGCGTGCACGACAGGCACCAGAGTCAGAGCTGTAAGCCGTGTGATGAGCATTGAGACAAAATATGTAGTATGCAGAGTAACTATGCGTCTAGAGATCAAATTTATCCGTACTGAAAGATCGATGTAATTGTAAAAATAATGCATATCATGGGACCGCGTTCAAAGTCCTGTAGCCTCTCAGTCGACTGGGCGCGCTCAGTAAGGCTGTAGCCGACACGCCTGATAATTACCCCTCACTTAGCAAAAATGCTTCTCATCTGTATTTCTATACAGCAGGCTACAGGCCGCGTCATCTCCAGTGCTCAGCGAAGCACTCTTTACGAGTCTGTGAATTCTCATGATAGCAACAGGTAGGCATTCAACCTCTCTGCGAGTGTCACGGCCATGTCTTATTTGGTCACCCCACCCCCTATCATAGATGGATATTAGCGACAAGCCCGCCATCGGCACAGACGGGTAAAACCTTTCTACCGACATACGCTGTCTGACATTTTCGGCTGCGCCGCCACTGACACAGCAGTAGGCCAGCCGGCAAGTGATCATATGGGGACGTAATGTCCCCCGACCCAGGACTTTGGATGAGAGTGAAACAACATTCGCCAACCAGTCCATTATAATTCTGGTGGCGCTTGCTAGGCCCAATGTTGTGAGTCGATCTCTACTAACGTTACTTGACGCTTTGGTATTGCCTGCCTTCCCTCAACCATGCTGCTGCGGCAGACACCTTCCAGGGGAAAGGGGAAGAGGGGAAGGGCAGGGGATCCCTATCTGCAGTACCGACTCAACTGCTTCATAATTTTGTGGCTTCAACATTTCAGCTGCGCCGCATCGTGCGATAGCCTTTGACTCCAAGAAAAATAGGCACAGCAAAAGGAAGCAAATTCCAGGCACCGTAACCTCACACGGCTCGATCGGGTGATGCAAAGCTTATCCGGTTCCCTTGCTGGCACGCACCCACCTCCAATCCCTGGGCAGGGCTGCTGGGAGCTTATTTTACCCAATCTATCGCATTTTGAGCCACTTTCAACACGGCTAGAATTAATTGCTACGGAAACGAAACGTGCCATGAAAAGTTCTTGCAAACCCGTGGTTGCATTTGACGTGCCCGAACAATGTGAGCCAGGACCTGGGAAAGCCGTATTTCGGCACTTGCGAATATGAGTCGTGCGAAGTGTCTGTGCCAACCTGAGCCACTTGCTTGGTCGTCCAACTACCGTAGCAAATTTGAGCTGCAAGCCACCAGCCGACCAGCCCGAGCCAGTAGGCGTACCTAGAAACATTGCCCGTATTTCGGCGGGTTCTACAAGAATGATCGGCGGGCATGCCATCGCATCTCAGAGTGTCATCGCAGCGGGGTGAACGGACGTGAAGGTGACAGTGCAACCCTTGTGGTGCGTTGAAACGGCGAAAGAAACAGAACAAATGGCTTGGCCATGATGTGGTAGGTGCACTGCATCAACTACTGCGCGGTCTTCGTCTTATTAGTGAAGCTTACAGCGACTAGACAGTACAGCAGGCCGTACATACGTGGCCCGCACTGGTGGATCAGCCGGACGAGTTCGTCGTCAGATGGGTAGTGGCACGACCACCAATTAGCACCTATTGCCGCTCGAAGCTGCGCGGCCAGAGGCCGAAGACTCTCTGTAGCACCAAAGCCATTGGCTGCTGAAGACGTACGCAAAGCCACCACCAGACCCCATACTTGTATGGACCAGGGCAAGCCACGAGGATTATTAACCACAGCTTGGGAGGACGCCGCTGCCGTCCCGTCAATAATGCGGAAAGCAACCGATATGAAAGAAAGACTTTGTTCCAGCAGACGGGAAGCTCCCGACAAACGTGGAAGGCAGCCGTGTGAATTCCGACACACATTGCGCCGGATGTCTGCTTTGTCTCGCAATCAATAAATTTCCGACTCAATGCTCGGAATGTACATTGCCCAGTGGACCACACACATGCCCTCCCCAGCGCCGAATTTGACTGAAGAAGCCTGCGGCCGCCCAAAGTAGGTTTTACTAGTTGACCGCTTTTGACTCGTCCAAGCGGTAGCAGCGTTCGGTGCATGAACTCTGGGCGATAGGCGCGGTCCGTGAGCCTTCTAGCGTGACGCTAGGCTGCCACCGCCGGTAGCAAAAACGTGTCAGATGGCGCTATTCGCAACGCTGGACTGTCTGTCATGATGCAGGTGAGAGACCCCTGCAGGCAGCCCCGACCATCCTGACAGGGTCAGAATGGAGAGGGTCAAAATGGAGAGGGTCAAAATGGAGAGCCACCGTATGCGCCCCTCCAAGCCATCACCAGCAGGATATTCTGTAGCGGCGCTTTTCATGTGGTTTTGGAAATCACCGTCCGCTGGGCTTCGGCTTCCCGCGAGGCCCATTAGAGTGCAGAGCAGCCACCAATGCGTCCGTGTGGAACATAGACCCAATTCCTGCTCCGCAAAACCTCGTTCCTTGGCTTGCAACTATTTCGCTCGCTCTCCACTGCAAGCCTTCTCTGCAGGTAAACCTCGTGGCCGAACCTCGCTCCAAACAGAGTTGTCCCTCTTTTCCGGGCTAGTTGCGAAGCCACGCACCGGGGTGGAGGGCCTCATCCGGCTAGCTGCATCTGCAATGCATCCCAACGGCTAGGCCCTCCCAGGTGTGAAAATGCATGGTCCCATTGCAACTGTCCTGCGGCGTCGTTTCTTGCCGTCGCCACGTTTAGCGGCATCCGCCCTGCGAGTTGGGGGACATGGTAGCTGACTATTATGCAGGGGCCGCACTTGCTACACTTTCTGTGCGAGTCTGCCCTCACCAACCTTGCGATAGACTAGCCCAGGTAGCCCATCTAACCCAAGACGGGGAAGGGTTACGCATCTGCGCTGCGAAAGTCTATCCGTGCCAAGTCCCACACACCCGTAAAGTGGTGGTGGGACGAAACGACAGAGGAGGACCACCTGTAGATCGTGTATATCCTGCCATCTATCCGCCCTCCCCCCCCCGGCCTGGTGTCCTGTTCCACCCTGTGCAGCTTTCATTTATACCGAGTGTGCCCATATCAGTGTCCTCGCGGTTGTTCCGTCCTCGATCCGGGCCTATATGTCGTTGCCTACTCAAAGCAATATAAGCCTGCTGATCTCACCCATGCGTTGACCACTTCGCGAGCCCTCTAGATTGGAGCCTCCTGGTACTTCCAGCTCTTCCATTACACTCCCATTGCACAGACATCATGGGTTTCCTTGCCTTCTTACAGAGGCGGCAAGGCGACAAACCGCCACTTTTCAACTCGCCGTCGACTGTAACCTTATCCCACCAACGCAGTATGTTCATCCAGTTGGACGCCTCCAAACACAGACATTACTAATGGCTCTTGTCGTACAACAGGCAACAATTCAACAACAGTGACGAAACTTCGCAGACGAAGCGACGCAGATTTACTTAAGCGTAAAAATGTCTTGACGCAGCAACACGCCAGCCAGGACAGGGAAGCCTCTGAAACAACCCCAGACGACTACGCACAAGCAGAAGAATCCTGCGCCACGCCAGCCATTACCGTGATGAAGAGTCCCAGCATTGCAGAATCTCAACAGTCATGGCAATCGGAATCTCGGCCATTTACAGCACCATATGGTGCCATGGGCATGGCTTACAACACCCCCAACGAACCAATCCCATTTTCGAATTCCGCCAAGCGACGCCTATCAAATAGCTCATCATACTCTGACTTGCTACAGTCACGGAGAAGTAGCGTTGCCAGCTCGAGCGCTGTTTCCGCCGCCTGCCGACACGTTGATCTCCTGGATGCCCATGGACAGCTTGGGCCTTCCGACTTCAAGGCCAGGATCAAAGCGTCTGGCTCGCGCGAATACGGCGAGGATGTCGCCGAACGAAATATTGGACAAAATGGATTGCTTCTAGGCAGCCCTGCAGTACAGAAATTTTACGCCACACGGGCGTCGCAGGTTGTACTAAGACGGCAGAATACGAGCCAGTCCAAGTTCCGCAAGTACTCCAATACAGACGTCATCCTTGAGCACCCGGAAATTGAAGATGCCTACCCTCGGCCCAGTTCCCGCGCTTCAAGCATTTTTACTGCAAAGTCAATGCCCACGCCACGCGTTCGGGCGACATCGCTCTTCGAGAGCACCGGCTTTCTCGAGCCGCAGTACACGGGCCGGGCAAGCATCGCAAGCATTGCGTCCTCGCATGCTACAGTTTCATCCATTGGACAGCCAAAACTTGAAACGAGCAAGGCTCGAAGCGAGATGGAGGCTGAAGAGAGCGATGATACCTGCCCGCCCTCAATCCCTCGTTACAGAAGAAATGAGCGGGACTCGAGCCTCGAACGGCCATCCTCGGCACTCGGGTCCGTTCGCCGAGCGCGTCAGTCCATGGACGCTATGAGCGCTTACAACGTGACCGAATATATTAAAGAGGAATCAGAGGAAGAATTATTTAACGACGATGCGGTATACAAGCGACTCTCCGCACAGCACCAGAGAGCCAGCCACGCTATTCAGTCACAAACTTTATCGATCGAAAACATGTTGCGATGGAGGCAATCATTTGGAGAAGTCGATGAGGATCAGAGATCTACTTTGACAGAGCGCGCCGCAGACAGCCGCGACTCTCGACGACAGTGGTCGATTACATCAACAGAACCCACAGAGCAATCAGACGTCTCGAGTGTGAACTTCCGCCCGCTCAGTCGTGCTACGGCCACCACCTCCGTGGATATCCCTTCAATAATGGATCCCGACGAGAAGAATAGCTGCAAAACACGACCCAGCTACGATATTGAGCGCTCCCAGCAAGGTGACGACGATGACGCGTGCTCCATCACGACCGACGGATCCAACATTGACGCCTTTATGGAGAAGAGAAAACGCCGAGCAGCAGCAGAAGACTCAGCCCTCGTCTTTAATGAGTCGGGATTTTTCAGCGGAGGTGGTGCGCTGCCCGGCCTATTCGACCTCTTCCAGGTCCTACCCGCCCCGATTGCCGAGGAGCCCGCCAAGGAGGAGCTAGCCTCGCTGCGCGTGTTTTGGCCATGGTCAACTCGTCTGCCGAGAACCAAGCGGACGGGTTGCTGGAGTCGGGCATGCAGCCGATGACCTGGCAGGATAACGTCTCCTTTTCCGACTTCATGGGCAGGGCATTCCCGATGCAGCGTGGCTCGATGGACACGCGAGAAGACCCAGGTGAGCGATTGATATCGCCGCAGGGCAGCAGGTGGCCCAAACTCACAGCCAAGCGTCTTAAGAAGCTTGCAGGTCTGGAGCTGGTAGCCACGGACAACATACAGAATCATCTGCGGCTAGACCTTAAATACAAGACTGTGGATATATATCACTACACGAGTGTTTTGAAAGAAAACTTGTTGTCCAGCGCCCACTGCGACTCGCACGACGACATTGGCCGCGGGATATCAGAGTAAGCGGGTATAAGTCAGCCAAGCTTGGCCATCAAGCTAACATTGCTTCACAGAGGAAACATGCCACGCGATCTGGCGCTCGAGACGCTTGCCACCTTGCAGGAAATTCTTTTCCCACTGGATGCAGACTCGCAAACTCTCCTCCAGAGCTTGGTCTCCAAGCAGTCCTTTGACCCGGACTGCTTACGGCTGGACACGCGACCGTATCGACGACCAGAGGAAAAGACGGTCCAGTATCGCTACTGGGGTGCCCGCCTGGCGGATTTACACGAGCAGATGGAGGCGCCCACGCCGAATGGCTATTTCGAAAAGTGGATGGAGAGACGGAGCGGCGCACGATACGTGATGATGGCGACGCTGGGGGGCGTGGTGATTGCGGTTGTGCTTGGCGCTTTGAGTCTGGCCGTGAGCATCTTTCAAGCGTGGGTTGGTTATCAGCAGTGGCAGCACCCAATCAATCCTAGCTAGAGGCTGGTTTGTCAATTTGTGGTAGGTAGTTGCGATATCCAGCTTGGAAGCGTGTCGGGTGAACCAGACCCGATGACGGCGGCTCATATTTTAACGTTATTTCTGCTTTATCATCTTCGTCCTACCTTGGAATTTGTGATTTTGCTTTCTAAGCCATCATTAGCGGAAACCTTTCAAATAGCTTGCACTTGACCTATTTTGAGAAGTGCATTCCAGCGCGACTGTTGGCTGAATCTAGCGAGCGGCTCTGCAACTGTGTCTCGCCACGAGCCCAGCTCATCAAACAGTGTTGAAACGGCGTCCTCCCTTCTTTCAACAGTCCCGCACGCGGTCTAGTCGACGTTTCTACACTCGCGAGCCAGGCGCAGTCGATCCAACCCGTCGAGCACACATCCAGCCCTGCAACGCTGATGTCAATCGCGTACTCGTACCGGCGTTCCGGCGCCAAGCAGGGTCCCCCGGTTAAAATACCCATTGGCACGGGGCTATGGCGCGCAGGCTAATAAGAGAACCGTGCTTTTCCATTACACGTCCTGGGCGGAGGCACGCGACACTTGAATCTACTGGTAGAGCTTGCACCAGGCGACGCTAGCACTGGGAGAGCAGTTGATCCTTGCCTCGCGTCTGCCAATGTCTTGAGGCGAGCTAGCTGTTTGCGGTTTACCGAGAGAATCGTTTCCTCTTTGTAAGGGTCTTGGTTTGGCAAGTTTGGGCAAGATCTTGGCAGAGGTTAGGTAGACTGTAGGGGTTTCAGGCGCTGGGTGTGGTTCTCAGGCATGTTACAGGGCGTTTCGAGGCTTCTGGGCCACTGTGGCCACTGTATTTGGGGGAGCCTAGGTACTTGCCCTTAGCTGCGATCTCCGCGTGCCACGGCCGTATTAAATGCCCGACGTCAATCTGTGTCACCGCGGGCAGATGCGTCTGGGAGATATCGTACAAGATATGAGGAGACGAGGAAATAAGCCGAGCCATACCGGTATATTCTGGCATTAGTTGCATCCCAGAGGTTGAAAATGAGTTGACATTTTAACTTTGCTTGGCCCAGTGCCTAGAACCCCTGGCCACAGGCGAGACCCCCTGAGGGGCTAGTGGCCAATAGCGCCCCGTCCCGGTTCAGTGGCTTGCCGTATGCGCTGTAACCCGCTGTAGCCCGCTGCAAGGCCGCTGAACCGTCAACAGCTGCCCAGCGGGTGAGTCTGTGAGTACCGAAATCCCATATTTCGAGATCCACATTTCATCTCTGGCGCAAAAGCCCCCCAGACAAACCAAAAGCAACCGTCCCATCCAAAGGGGATCGCTTCTCCAGTCCACTGCTCCAACGCGCTCTTCGTTTTCCTGTCTTGCCTTCTTTACCCAGTTTACCCACACGGCTTTGCTACCCGGGCGTACGAGGCTAGTTGGCTAGAAACAAGGTACACACGAGAGCAAAGGCGGGCCTAGCTTGGCCTCCTGGAATCCCCCCCTCCTCGCTCTCTTCCTCCCCCCAAGGTCTAATATACATTGGAGACACCATGCCTCCCAGTACTTCTTCAAACCCGGTGGCCCCTTTGACGACCACCGGCTCTTCTTCCTCCTCCTCCTCCTCTCAAGCCAATCGACCACCTCAAGACCTCCAGCCACCGTTCGCACCATCGCCCGCGTCGTCCTCGTCGTCCTCGATAACGTTTCCCACACTGCCCGGCACGTCGCCAGCCTCTGGCGCCGCCCCATCCGACGACACCACCCGCGGCTTCGAGATGGCGCCCATCACCGGCCACCGAAGGCGCAAGAGCAGCCTGATGAACCCCGTCGGCCACCTCGGAGCCCCCGGCGGCCGCACCTCGCCAAACATCACGCACCCGAGGAAGTCGGGCAGCTTCTCGGGCCAGAGAGGCCACCCCGAGCTCTCACGGCTGCTGCTGCGGCCGGCCCGGCCCACGACAGAGACGACTGGAGCAACGACAGCTTCAGCGACGACGACCTGCACGACGACGAGGAGCTCGGTCTGACAGCGGAGGACCGCGCGCGCAAGCAGAAGCAACGACGGAAGCTCACGCGCCTCGACCAGCGCATCGCCCGCGAGAAGACGACCCTGTCGATTGACGAGCAAAAAGAGGCAGACAAGAGCGTCATGCGACGTCTGATGATCAACGGAGGGCTCATTCTGCTGTGGTATCTCTTTTCCCTATCAATCTCACTGGTAAGTTCCTGCCTCGTCCCGTCAAGCTACAGCATCATTAACAGCAGCTAGTACAACAAATGGATGTTTGACAAGGACCGACTCAACTTTGCCTTTCCGCTCTTTACGACAGCCATGCACATGCTTGTGCAATTCTCTCTCGCATCTCTCGTTTTATACTTTTTTCCTTCCTTTCGACCGTATCACAAGCACACTTCCGATCTCGGACGATCGCGACACGAAACCGAACCCAACTCGTCCAGAATGTCCAAGCTGTATTACCTCACAAGAATCGGTCCCTGTGGCGCGGCGACCAGTCTGGACATTGGACTCGGCAACATGTCACTCAAGTCCATTACACTCACTTTTTACAGTACGTCCGCCCGCTGATCGGATGGTCAACCCTTGACCGTGCTCGCTAACGCCTCCCAGCCATGTGTAAATCCTCTTCCCTAGCTTTCGTATTAATATTTGCCTTTGCTTTTCGCCTCGAAAAGCCGACCTGGCGTCTCGTCGGCATCATCGGCACCATGACCATTGGTGTCATCCTCATGGTCTCTGGCGAGGTCGAATTCAAGCTGTCCGGCTTCCTCCTCGTCATCTCGGCCGCCTTCTTCTCTGGCTTCCGATGGGGCCTGACGCAGCTCCTCCTGCTCCGCAACCCGGCCACCTCGAACCCGTTCTCGAGCATCTTCTTCCTCTCGCCCGTCATGTTCATCACGCTCTT
>JANAKD010000215.1:0-28636 GCA_027627215.1 Lecanicillium saksenae | reverse complement strand
ACCATGGCAGGTCGGTCTTGCTCGGCCAGAGGGCTGGCGCCGGCAACGGCCAGGCTCGAGACGAGTGCCGCAAGAGACAGCTTCATGTTCACAGGAATAGAAGGAATGAGTTTTGAGATGATTTAAAAGATGTCTGTACTGTGACTTGATGGTTTTTGTTCAACTGAGTGCTTCATTGCAGTCTATATACCTCCTGTCCATGTATCCAAGCCTTCGATCAGTTCTTCCATTCAGTGTAGAGACGGTGTTTTGCCGGAGTTTTTTTTTTATCATCACATGTTCGCATTCGCAGAAAACCTTCTCATTTACATAATAGTTCAAATCCATATGCAGTTTATCCCTAGTTTCTTCACTGGCTCGGCATAGTCACCCCCGGATTCCGCACCTCCATCCCGCGTGGGCTCACCAGCTGGGTGTCGAGATTTACATAATAGTTTAAATCTGCGAGCGAATCAACGCCGGAGCCACTGGCGAAAATGGTAGCTGGTCGGTTGCATCGGCAAGCCACGTTTTGTCAAGAGGGTGAGTGAAACCCCAAATCCAGGGCCTATGTCTGGCCGGTAGTCGCAGTATCGCTCCGTCTGGGGTCGACTGGGCGTAGTGCTAGTCTGTAAGCCCCGCCACTGGTGGCAGTCAAGCTTGTTAAGCGACCTGCCCATTCCAGGTTGGCTGCAGTTTCTTAGGCATTTTGACCAGTATTTTTGCTTACTCTGTCAGGATGGCGCGGGAGTGTCTCCCCGCGTCGGGCCGTTATTCTGTCACCAGGCTAGCGTCACTGAACGCGGAATCAAAGAGGTGATCTGCGACCTCGGTCGAAGCAGGGCATCAAGGGTGGGAAATTACGTTTACATAGCGATACCGGCGGGTGTACAACAGGTTTTTTCAAAGGAGAACGTGCTCACCTGCCACATTTGACGTTTGTTAACAGTTTTGCGACTTCACTAATCACGAGCTAGGCGACTGCTACTGTGTTGATGCTAGCTTCAACTAGCATGCGACCACGACGGCGGTGCCAAGCTTCCTCTGGCTATAAGCAGGACCAAGGCGGCGGAATAGATGCGGAATATGTCTTGGTACATTGCTACGTAAAACATGGAGATAATTATTATCAATTGCCTACATCGGAGGAACTCCTGTTCAGCGTCGCGGCAGGCCTGTAAACTGTCATCGCCGAGACTCCTCCACTGCCTATGGCGCAGGCTACAGGGCTCTGTGACAGCATGGCAGGCCTGTCAGCCCCGCAGGCAGGTCGGGGTCTGCGATGCGGCAACAGAGTCGGCATGGATGTAAGAGTAGAAAATTATATTTAATGCCATTAACGAGCCTTGAGATGCATATTCAGATTCTATATGTATATAAATATATATATATTAAAAAAATTCAAATGCAAATAAAGGAGAGTATCAACGCCTGGGCTGAGGTGCCAATTTGCCCAACGTGGGGAGCCAGTCCAAAAGTTCAAAGTAGGAGCTTCATCAAAGGGATGCCACCAGCATGACCCCGGTCTCAAAAGTATCATCTCATGCTACCGAGCAGGTACAATAAAGTCAGTTCACAGCCTCACGGGCATGTACTCATGGTGAGTCACGCTACAGCCTCAATGTCCGTCTCGATCTGGTCGCACCTACCTGTATAAACTAAATTTATCCTGCACGTGTCAACAACCGACCCGGTTAGCTCAATTGGTCAGAGCGTTGGACTGCAAGTTTCCCCACTTCCTTCCTGATTCGACCCTCCATTCTAACCTTCCACAGTTTACGGAATCATCCATAATATCCAAAGGCTACGAGTTCGACCCTCGTACTGGGTGCTCTGTTTTTTTTTTGCGCTTGTTTTATGTTTTCCATAAATCACCTTGCTTTTGAAGTCATTGAAATTTTCCGGCTGCTTTTTTTNAATATCCTTTTTAATGCGGTTGAGACGGCATGACGTGGTTGATTGAAGCTGTTGTTTACTTACTGAACATGTGCTCTCGTCTATCTAACATGCCGTGGCCACGACGAGGATAGACTGGCATTATTGACGCTGTCATTTGATATTATCTCCTTTGATATGAGAAAATAATATTTGGTAGAAAAAGTACGGAATTTTTGTTGGAGGACCCGCCAGTCGTAGGTGAGGCTGCATCGCCCTGCAACTTAATCCCCTCGTCTTGACAGGATGTCCAGCACGCGTTTAATATATATTGCAGACGCCTCCGACTAGCGAAAAAGAGGGAAAGAAATATAGAAATATCAGTCATTCTGAACTTTGCTAAAGTTAATTTAGAGCTCACTGCAAGATTTGAGCCCCGCTTAGTTGCTGCATCGTGCCGCTGCATACTATCGACAGAGATCTACATGGCTGCATCTGCGGCCCCATGCCTCATGGGCTAACAGCTACACACCATGCCATAACAAAAGACGGGGATGGCACCATATAGAATTAGCATTGGACTAATATTTCAGCTTGAGCCTATTTAATTGTTTGTTAAGCTCACCCTGCTCGTGGCGTAATTTCTGTGTCCCGTGCCATGAGGCTCACAGCCTGATTGCACAGGTGTGACACCCATCAGACAGCAGGCAGGGGTCTCAACCTGTCTTTCAACTCCAGCTTCATTTGTACCTAAACAGGAAAATTATGCGGCGCTCCGCTTCCAGTCCATTTGTCGGCACAGTGTCGCGCTGCTCCGAACTGATAACAGGACCTTTCCCGAGACATCGGTAGCTGGAAGCCAGGTTTCAGGGACTCCAGCGTCAGACTATGACGCAAACGCTGCCAGTATACCATGTAATCAGTCGAAGCTGTGAGAAAATCTGTGGTGCGCTTCGCAGCTTCGAGACACAACAAGCCAATGGCCAGCAAGCTATCTCGGCCGCCCAGGTGATGGCTGGGAACCGCAGCTTCTTGGGACTCTGGCTTTCGTGAGTGAACTACAGTCGGTGAGGCCAAGGCCTTTTGTAATCCAGCTCACGTCTGGGCGCCACTGCCCCCGTTTTCTGCGAACCCTGTTTAGTTGTTGGAAGAGCAAACTTGTGTCGGTGGCGCTCTAAGGTCCACCCGTCCAAGGCTGCATTGCGTGGGGAGTATATGAAGGACCAAGTGCCTACAAGTGTAGTCCCTTTGCTCAATTGCTTGAACTACATCTTGATGCCCCAAATTGAGTAGTAGCTCCCTCAGCATGGCAATCTCTGGATCGAAACACTTCGCGCGGCCCGCACCGAAAGTGGCCCTACCACCATCAGCCAACACCGTGCTAGTCCGGGCGATCGACACAGAGAGCAAGATGGTCTGCAACGCCAATGCGTTTGTACAGCCAACAATTGCAGGCCACGAGAAGCTCAACTTTACAACAATGTGCTTTCTGCTCGAGCGTCCGTCTGCGTCTGGCGCCGAATACGTCTTATTCGACTGCGGCTTAAGAAAGGATTTCTGGAACACCACGCCAGTGATCCAACGTAAGATCGGGTCTTTTGTTCCTGGCATTGATGTGCCCCGCGGTGTGGACGAGATCCTCACTGGCCAAGGTTTCAATTTATCAAACTTGAGTAAGTTCGCCAATATGCATTGGCGCGGGTTGCGGCCCTCTTTCTCCCAGCGGCGAATGAGTACTTACAGCCAACAGAAGCGATGGTCTGGAGCCACTGGCATTGGGATCACATTGGCGATGGAGCGAAATATCCGCCTTCAACCGACATTGTTGTTGGGCCAGGATTCACAAAGAACTTTGTGCCAGGTTGGCCGAAAGACCCAAACGGCAGGGTCCCGGCCAGTTCTCTAGAGTATGTTTCGACCAGGATCAGCAGTGACGCGCACTAACAGATCCGATAGAGGACACCGCATTCACGAGCTAGACTTTCCACTGGAAGTGGGCGGATTTCCCGCCCAAGACTATTTCGGAGATGGTTCATTTTACATTTTGGATGTGCCCGGCGTAAGTTGGCAATTTGGTTTACATGAAACCGACGACATGACTAACGATGACTAGCACGCGGTTGGGCACATTTGCGGGCTTGCTCGAACCACGCCCGACACTTTCATATTCATGGGTGGCGATTGTTCACACTATGCAGGTATGATTCGGCCGACCCAGTACGTTCCGCTGCCCGACACGATACCCGCCGACCAGCTCGACCCTCACTATCCACCAGCTTGCCCATGCTCGGCGTTCACGGCGATCCACCCTCTTGTTGCGAGCGAAGGTTGCGGCGACCACACACAGGCATCGTCAGAGGCACGATCCAAGCCATTCTACAATGTCTCGCGCAATCCAAATGGAGCGTACGAGTTTGGAGATTTGGCCCAGGACAGCGTCGACAAGGTCAAAATTTTAGACGCCCAAGAAAATGTGTTTGTCTGCCTCGCGCACGACGGTGCTCTTGGCGAGGTATTGCCGCTGTATAATAAAAATGCCAATGCGGCAATTAACGACTGGAAAATTCGAGGCTATAAGGATAAAACGCGATGGGAATTTCTAAACGAGCTTCCTCGAGATGGGCTTCCCGGTCGACCACCACTCACGCTTGGTTTGTGGCGGAACGGAAATAGAGTGGTCTGGCACAGCGAGGAAGGATTGATCGAGGTGAGTACTTCGTCTGAAGTTGATTAGCTTTATCTCAATATTTACTCCGTGCTTTCATATTTCGTATATGTGTGAGCTGTGAAGGGAATGATGCTGCGTCTATCACCCGCCTCCCTGCTCGTTAGTGAGATATTCAGCACCACGTCGTAACACCCCTTTCTTTCCATCGATTAGCACGTTTATTCTCTTCGTTATCACAGCGCCATTAACACTCAAAATGACATATTTATCGATATTCACGATTTTCACAGTCGAAATCTATCTCAGACTACACAATACTGATCTGCAGCTGTAACTATCTGCCACTGGCTTCTTGAATCATGCGCATCTTATTTTGGTGCACATATTTTAGTAAGCTTTCATAGGCAATTTGATCTCGACCATCTTGCGCACTTTCTAGAGTCCTAGAAGCGCAAGCCGAAATATAGCCACATTCATCATCCAGTAAACAGTATTGGAAAGGCTGAATCTTAGAGTTACTCTTGATGTACCTCCAAAGCTTCCTCTGATCGTTCGTCCACTCATTGTCCGACTCATGGTAAGCCGTATCCGAGTCCGCCAAATCATCTACCCAATCATGCGCAATGCCAAGGCCGCCCCAACTCACAGGCCCGCCTCGTTTCCAAAAGGAGCGGGGGCATGGCATAATCCTCCCCCCAGCAGAGAAAGAAACCAACTTGGGGAGCTCCATTGTTTGCAATTGGGAAAACAAGCTACTCCAAGTACCTAATCCCTCACGACTATAGGCGTCACCCATACAGCCGGACAGGTCGAGATGTCGAATGGTCTGTGACCTTTGATGAATGAAAGCCACAACATCGTCGTCGAGGAAGGCATTTCCCAAGTAAAATTCTTGCAACTCTGGTAAATGAGTAGGCTTCAACGGTAATTGCACAGACAAAGAGTCCGAACCACCAAAAGCCCCGTAAGGGGACGCGATAAGGGTAAGCGTCCTGACATTCTTCATATTCCTGAAGAATATATCGCTAACCTCTCCTATAGCTTCGTCATAACCCTCAACTCGGTTGCTTCCCCAGCCAGCGCCATCTGACTCCCCGTAGATGCTCATCCTCACGGAGTGTAGGCGTGAAAGAAACCGGCAGAATTCGTCGGTGCGGAAATAAGACACCCATTTTGGCAGGAATTGCTCAATAATGAGCTCGGTAACCAGCATATTACCAGCGAGCGCGCGCCATGCGTCATTCATCAAGGCGCGCCATTGATGAATCGCTTCTGCCTCACGAACCTCTTCTTCGTTCTCAGCATGCTCAAATATGTAGTTGCCGCAGAAAACGCCGGATTCATCTCTGTCGACCCATTTCTCGCCATTTTCAAGGTCAAAATCAAACCCCATGGAAACGCATCACAAATTGGGCATGCCATGGCCGGAAAGAAGTTTCCGCGCGGCCAAGGGAAGTGCTGGCGAGGTCTTAACATCCTCGGCCGCAGCGGTCCCAACAAATAAGATACACTTTACATGAATTCCATATCTGCTAACGACTGTCAAAGCAGACTCAGCTTTCTCGGTTTTGCACGGAATTCGAACCGCCCTGAATATTCGCGGGGCCACCAGTTGACGCAGTGTCTGGCAGGTGCTGCTGAGATGAAGTGCTTCACAGAAAGCCAGTCGATCGAGAACAGCGTCGAGGAGCTCATTCGGCAGTGACTGTAGAATATCCATTCTGGAAAGTTGAACGTTTTAGAGCCAATAGAGATGGTATCATCACCTGTGAAGGGAGACGATTGACAGCTCGGTCACCTTCAATTCATGTTGTTGAAGGTGTCCTCCAGATGGGGCAGTGGGGTTTCAGCACGCCACCAATAACAAATTCACGACCAGGCTGCAGCGCACTTGCATTATTAACGTTCTAATAATGACTCTGAATATTTTCTCAGACACTGCAGTTAAATGCGCAGAACCGCTGTACATATTACCCCTTTCGAGTGTGCTTAACGCGCCTTCTTCATCATCTGCTTGCTTCATTTCGATATGGCGGTTGACTGGAATGCCATTCTAACGGTCCGCTACGTAGAGCTCAACGATCCATTATTCAAGAAGTTACTTGAAGGACTCAGTTTTATTGAACTTTACGGCCTTCAACATGGATCACAGGTCCATTATAATTCTTGCGGCCGCCCAAAAAGTAATACGCGAAGGCAACAATACCCGTACTAACAAACAATGGAGATGCCCAGTTGAAGCCTCCTGCGTTGACGTGGTTTTCCTGGGGCCAAAAACACCAGAAAAAGCTGTAGAATGAGAAAAGTACAGCGAGAATATTTGTTGGAATTCCCCATACACCCAAGGAAAACTTCGCAGGCGGCAATGTTTCGGGGTGGGCAATCCGCCGCCACAAGAGACAGCCAATACTAAAACAATAGCACTGCAGAATGGCCACGGTGCTCAAGGATATCACGGCATAAAATGCCACAGGGCTGCCGATGTAGATAAGACTCAGCAGCGCGGTGGTGGTGCCAGTCACTATGCAGGCGTTGGTCGGGATACTTCGCTTGGCGTCGACTTTGCCAATCCACTGAGAAAACGGCAGCCCTTGATCGCGAGCAAAGGCAAATAGATCACGAGTGACGGATGCGAGATACGACAGGTTTCCGAAGATCAAGAGCAAGAGGATGACTATCAACACCACATTGAGCCACGCCAGCGACATGGATTCTCTGAGTACATATATTACAGGATATCCAGTTGCATCAGCAATGGCCAAGTCGATGTCTGGCATGTGGTAGGCTATCGTGACAAGCGCAATAAAAATTGTCACATAGTTGAACACCCAAGTGATCATCATGACACGAGGGATGGAGACTGATGCATCCCGCGTTTCTTCTGCCATGTGTACAGCCTCCCTGGAGTCAGCACTTATCCTAATAATTGCTTCGATTGCTTTTTACATACCGAGTCAATAGCAGTCTGGCTCGAGAGCGCAGGAAGCTGGCCGACTAGGACGGATAATCCTAGGCTCGGCCAATGACCACGATCCTGCCAGTCGCCCCAGACTTGATAGTGCGATGCCTTGGGTGCGTTCACCCAGATGGGAATAATAAACCCAGCATACGCAATAATATGCAGCGCAAACGCCGCATGTTGCCAGTAAGGCAGCCATCTAGCGCCCAGCACATTGGCAAGCACAGCCAAGACTGAAATGCCAATGACGATGACCGTCCCGTGCCAATTCGGCGCGGACTCTGCGTAAGCTTCGTCGTTGACCATTATGATGGCTTGAAGCAGCGTGCCAATCAAAATCAGACCCCAGGCATTTCCTGCCTGCCAGGCCAGCGTTGAGCTCCAACTGCACACGGGGTGTGTTAGCTGATGCATGCCTGAATTTGCAAAAAGCCGGCTCGAAATTACACATACCCAGTAAAATACGATAAAATCTTTTGGGCGCCCTCGGGCGCAAACTCGGAAACCCAGTGATATTGAGCTCCGGCAATGGGGGCCATGCTGGCCATCTCGGACATGCTGAGGTAGATGGGCCCAAAGCCGAGAAAGCACCATATGCTGGAGTATATCAGGCTAGGGTGGCCGCCATCGATCAAGGCGGGCGAAATGCCAAAGATGGCGAGCTCCCATGCGGCAGTTGCCAACGCCACAAAGGATATCATGGACCAAAGTCGAAAATGGCGGACCAATTCTTGCTCACGGCCCATTCGCCGCATATTCTCCATGTCGCTAATGGTTGACTTGTGCTGTGCGTCAGTGCCTTCAACGGCTAGTTCTTGGTCAGGCTGTGTAGAGCCCGTCGACTGTGCCGTCTTCTCTGCGCTATCCTGCTGGTCGCGCAGATCCGAGTTCTTTGGCGCAAACATGGCGGTTGCCGCTGGAGCTCTTCACAGCTTCAAGAGTAAGTTGCCAGGATCAGATGCATTTTTCGGAGAGAAACCTAGAGCCTTTTTAAAGCTCGCTTCGCTTCAAGACTTGCAGGGTAGTTACTACAAGCAAGACGTGTGGTAATAGGGGAGCACAATGGTGGAGCTAGCATCGTTTCTTGCCACTAAAAATCTTGGCGTGCGCCGGCTCTGACCTGATGCCGCGACGATGGGATCTCCGGATGCGCCCATCTTGGAGGCGGTTGCCGTGTCTATTGGCGACGTTGTCCTACAGCACTTCGGCGTTGATGGGTTTCTTTGCTTCTTTCAGGTAAATCAGCCTCCTCGCTTAAACAGAAGTCCGTAATTGATGGCCAAATACGGTGGTGCAGGGGTCGGAGACTTTTGATACATCATAATTCATTTCGACTGCGGGTTAATTAAGCCAATGCCACTAGCAATATCAGGCTGCCTGAACTCCCTGCCAGAGCTTGGCGGCCAAGCGTAGTCAGCACTGATCATAAACATTTCTCTTGAAAGGATCGGCAGATTTTTTTTTAAAAAAAAAATCCACAATACATATTACATTTGTGCAAGCTGTCAAGATAGCTAGAAATATTTGCTTTTACGTATGACATGTGTCCAGGCCAAATGGTTGGGAAACTCTTCCAAAAACGACACAAGAAATGTGCACCAATCATCCAGTGGACGCGTAAAAGAGCTGTCAAACCCGCTAATCGCAGCAACATATTCCCAATACGTCGGGTACCAGCCTGACATTGCCCAGTCGATAATTGTAATAGATCCATCTGGCTGAACCAATATATTCCTCATCTGCAAGTCGCCATGCGTAAATACGGCGCTACCACTACCTTTATATACCTTCAAGAACAGGTCCTGCATGTATTTCGCCATACCCTGCGGGCTGTTAGGCCTCCGTGCCCGAATGCTTGTAACGAAGCACTCGAGCAGCTCCTCTTCGGTATCACCGGGCCAGGTAATCTGCTTTGTATTCTCGCCGACAGTAAATAAAAAGTCTCGAAGTTTCGTCCTGTCGAGGCTCCCAAAGAACCCTTGGTGGGGTACAGCCGGCAAACGGGCGAAAGTGTCTTTGAGTTGGTGAGAGATTTGCAGTCTTTGCTCGGCATTGAGATTGTTCCAAACCCTGTCAAGAGAGCCTCCTTCAATTCGCCCCATGACTATGTAGGTGATTGCTTCGCACGGCGCAAGTTGGCGCTGATACACCCCGAAGACTCGCGGTACAGGAAGCTTGGCTTGCTGTCGGACAAACATCATATTCTCGGCCTCGAGCGGCTCAATTGCGGTGCCATATTTTACAAAAAAGTGATTTCCAATGAATATGAACCAGCTGGGAAATTTGTTGGTAAAGTCTGGATTTGCTTCGATTGCCTCGATTGAAGGTAGCGGCCCTGGCAAATCTGCCTCGGTGTAGAGAAATAGTATCTTGCATTCGGGCGGCGGTGACGACATGTATAACATTTCCCGGGCCTTTCCCTTGAAAATAAATGCTTTTTCTTGAGCGTAAACGCCTAGTGGCGGCGTTGTTGATGAATTTTGAATATCAGTACTGAGACAAAGAAGTTGCTGCCTACAGCCCCAAAACCTTCATGTTACACAGCGCAACGCCGTATCTTCTCCGCTGTCAGGCAACGCTTTACGGTGTTATTTAATTATCAGTAATTCTCTTTTAATCTCTTTGACATTATTTTCTGTGCTTAAAAGCAGAATCATTGTCTGCATCCAGCCATGACATTCCATGACGTGTTTCTCATCCAAGAGTATGGAGAGCCTCGCAACCACCACGCTCTCTGGCTACAGACCGAGGGTCACATAGGCTGTCAATTCCACGTTATCGGGCCTGTCAATAATGGCGCAATGCAGTACGAGAAACGTACAACCTATAGCCACCCGTCGAAATCTATGACTTTTGTCAGTATGGTGCAGGTCGGGCGAGTGCCAGTGCCTTGGCACGCATGGATGAGATTTGCAGAAGCAATCCGGCTCCAATAATGCAACTGCAGGATGGTGAGCCACTTTACCCAGATGTACCCCTGCGTCGCTGTCAAGAGTGGACTGCAGAGACAATTGAGCTGCTTAAAAGCGCAAATGTTTTGATCTGAGTCGGCAACGGTGCGCGAAAGTTTCGCAGCTAATTGTGCTGTATTTGGCCTAGCTAGATGGGATCGGGAGGAAGTTGATTGAGTCTGGGTCATAATTCACAAAAGATTAGCTAGCTATTTAACTACTATTTACTGTGAAATAGACATGAAATTTGGAATCGTAAAGACATGTACTGCCTACCTCCATTTTGCTTACGCCAGCTCTTTCTTCAATTCCATACCAGTTTCCCTGAGATGAGGATACATCTCCATGACGAGATCCAATTGCGCTTTTGCAGCTTCCATGTTTTTGTCCGTTTTTTTGCAGTGGATCTCAACAAATTGTTCATGTATACCCTTGACATATAGGGCAGATTGGAAGAAGAATCTTGAGCCCGAATTCCGAAGGAGTGTCGACACGGTCGGGGGTACCTTCATGGTCTTTTCCTTTGATTCAATGGAATTCTCAAGGTAAGAGCGATCATTGGAGAAATCGTCACTGTTTGTTACGCCATGATTATTCCACCCTGAAATGTTTGCCATAAACCAGGGATGGTGAATGACTGCTGGGAGCGGCGCGACAAACGCCCAGTCCCAATCTATCGCGCTTTGCGCATTAAATCCATGGGGGCCGGCGGATGGAACAGAGCAAAATACCTGGCCTCAACTTGCATAGCCATCGTGGGTATTACATCGGACGAACCACCAGAGAGAGGCGGAACGGTAGTTACTGTGCCGTGGTTGTTTTGTGGCTGGCGTTGTGCTTGGGCAGCTCAACAGCAGCAGTGACTTACTCTGATAGGCTTAATCAGGCAGGTCAAGAGCCCGACATGACTTGGAGAGGCTTGATGATGGTCGATGCTTCCCTGTGATCGCCACGCCGAACATCCACTCGGTACGCGAAACTGCCGTATCCCTGCTTGATCCCCCGCACTAGCTGTTGGGTACTGACAAAGTGTCCGTCGCCCTGGTGTATCAGTATCAAGCGCACTGGCTGAACCCCACCACCCCCCGGACAGCTGGGCTTGCGAGCCTAGAGGGTGCTCGCATGAATGTCCCCGAGCCAAAGGAAAGGCTAATGGGCCCTCAGAGGCTGAGACACCTCGGTTTGCCACGCATTCGCATCAATGGGAGCTCCCCACTATAGAATTGCCGTCCGCTAAAAAACCGTTGAAAATCCACACTTAAAGGTCGTATCACGCTCGCCAAAAGCTAGACTGAGACGCGTGATGTTCTCTTCACAACCTTTGCCAGAATGCTAGACGGTGTTAGGTTAGATACCGTGTTGCAAGGCGAGCCAGTCCGCCGGGCTGCAGACCTGCTAGCACAGCTACCCGAATGCGCTGTAAGCTTGCACAATATTCATTTTGCATTTTGCCTGCCTCTAACCATTCCAACAGGCTCGGTGTATTGCGCATTACTGCATCGGGGCTGACAGTGATTGCGTCTGCGGCGCAATGACAGCAATTGAAGGATGCGCCTGGGCTTCTTGCCATGTTCCTCAGGCGATATGTAAGTAAACTTACCAGAAAAATCCTCTCTGCGTCGTACCTGCGCCGGTACTAATGTGACGCTCAGACGCTAGGAACGTGACTGAAACGTTTTGCGGGACGCCTGTCCGGAACAAGACCATTAGGTTTAACGTTATGATCATCGCGCTGACTATCGTCACCGTGTGCTTCATAAGTGTTCGCGTCGTCTTCCTGCAATTTTTCACACAGCGGCGCCTGAGAGCAGCAGATTGGACGGTGATTATAGCAGTGCCTTGTGGACTAGCCACCGTCGCGTTGACAATATTTGGTCTTACCGCGCATGGTCTAGGCGTCGACATTTGGGGCCTCACAGTTCCCCAAGCTACTAATTTCGGGCGCTGTTTTTTCGTGGTGCAGATATTATATGTCCTGCTTATTACCTTGATTAAGCTATCATTGACGTTATTTTATCTTAGCATCTTCTTTGGCCGGACCATACTCATCCTACTCTGGGCCACGGTGGGCTTTCACATTGCTGGCGCACTCGCCTTTTGTATCGGGATCGTTTTCCAGTGCAACCCCATACGATACCAGTGGGAGAGATACAGCTACGCTTATGACATGTCGGTGGAGGGCCACTGCTTCAACATCAACGCGGCTGGTTGGGCACATGCTGCTATTAGCGTGGCATCAGATATATGGATGCTCGCGATTCCGCTGAGCCAAATACGGAAACTGAGGCTACATTGGAAGAAAAAGCTGGGGGCGGCACTCATGTTTTTTACCGGTACTATGTAGGTGCTTAGCCCTCTAGCAGCACCCGTAAAATTGGCTAACAACGATACCAGCGTCACTATTGTTTCTCTTCTACGGCTCGCCTCCGTACGACACTACGCGTCGACATCAAACCCGACCTTCGATCAGTGGGACCTCGTATGGTGGTCGACAATAGAGATTGAAGTCGGCCTTATATGTACCTGCCTGCCGGCGACACGTCTCCTGCTTGTGCGCCTTGCGCCGCGGATATTTGGTTCGGGGGGTTCGGACGCCAGGTATGTTCCTCGGAAATATTTGACTACGGTGTCGGATGGACAGTGTATATTGCTAACACATTTGATACCGAAGCGCGTCTCTGAACCGAATCACACCAAGCACGGGCCAAACGATAATGACGGAGGAGGAGGGTCTATCACAGCAGATGGCTGCTGCGCATTCAACATCTTTTAATGTAACACAGCCGTTACCGCCGATCAGGTAAACGAGGAAACCGCTCGGCGGCATAATGTCTGCTCTTTCGCAGTGCCACAGAAGTATTTTACAGGTAACACAGGCCTGGTCCGAGAAGGAAATAAGAACAGAAGAAAACACAGTCAATAGTAAACACTTCACGTTACAGTCATAGCCGGGGGGGGGGGGGGNTTTAGCAATTGCCCACGTCTTGCCAGTTCACCTGTGCCCAACTTGATGAGTCAATACAGTCCAGCTCACTCCATACGCAGTGTGTAGCTGCGTGTGTGATCTTTTCCAGGCTGGGACTCGGTAACCTGTAGCAAGATTAGAGAACCACCAGCTACCAAGAGGCCAGGTAGCCGTGTGTCGCCAGGTTAGGGAAGAAACGTCGCCCAGAACAAAAAACAAGGAGCTCGCCCCCCCNTTTGGTCGCCAGCCCGGACCCGGCAGGCTTGCCATTACAAGGCCGATTGATCTATTGTCTGTAGCTGACTCAGGACAAGGTGAGCTTTGGGCAGCACGCGCGCATGGCGGGAGCACGAAGGAGCGAATTGGACGCCAAAAGCCACCTGCCGTACTTGCTAGCGACAAAAGGTACCAACGACCTAAATTCCTTAATGACGGCTCACGGAGCCATGATTGTCCAGAGGGAAAGAGTTGCGATACGCTATTCTCTAAAAAGCGACCAGCTTCCGTGGCTTGGCTCGATGTCTTATTACGTGGCAAAACGGTTGTCTTGGGTCCACGCTATCGCTATCCCCCTTGTAACCCACGTTCCGCCCGAGCCGCTTGGACAATACAATGGCGCCCACTTTGGCCGCTTGATGGCGAGTTGGGGTTAAATGACAGGAAGACAGAGAAATCTTGGAGCTCATTGTAGGTAGTCAATACTAGTCATATTATTAATAGTTGGCCCAGTGTATCTGGAGAATTGCCTCGGGTTCCAGAGCAGCCCGACGCGGGACACTGGTATTTGGTGCCGTAGTAATTGCCACACAGTGTTCCATAGAGCGCCAGGGTGAAGCCCTCGGGAAACTGACACACCGTCATCACTATTGTACACGGTCTAGAAGCTCGACAAAGTGTAGATCGCTTAATTACGTTAACAGACAGACGCGTTATAGATACATTTACCACCGCGCACTAGCACCAGACCTAAGCAGAGGTAAATAATAATAAGCGTGAAGGGAGTAGTCCATAAGAAGAAGGCTATAGGAATATGTAACTCGAAATAGGACTAACGTGGGTGCATAACGAGTGGGCCAGTTTCTTCCAAAATGCGGCCATGCTCCTTACATATCAAATATCAACACTAAAATAATAGATTCTATCTCAAATGAAAATCAATTGCTCATAGCTATTAAAGTTCTAAAGTTAAATCTAATACTAAGCGTTTAGTCTACTACAAGGATATATAGCGTCTCTTAAAACACACTCTAGCGACAACACAATAATATAAAATCAAGGCGTGATACTACACCTAACTTACAAAAACTTATAGACCTAGAGGAGTTAATAACTATTTAGTATATCCTTAACCTAGATTCACGATCTTTTCCTCCCCAGCTTTGTGGTGTGTGAGATATGGCGAATCGCCTGCTCGCGGATCGCGATATGCCGCCCGTGGGACCACGATGGGCTTCTAACTTCGTCAAGCGCCATAAAGAGCTCTGTGCGCGTTTTACACGTAGATATGACTATAAGAGGGCTTTATGCGAAGATCTAAAGCTAATTCGGCCCTGGTTTGAGCTCGTGAGTGATACAGTCGCGAAATACGGTGTCCTAGAGGACTTTCATAACTTCGATGAGACTGGATTTATGATGGGCATGATCTCAACCACACTGGGACGAATTTTAGATTAGCTTCGCGAGGTAAGCAACGGACAGGAAGAGCATGCGGGTCACCTTGGCCGCAGCCTGATCTGTTGTACCACCACCAAAGTGCCATAATCGTCATCTTTCATCCTCACATTCTTTGTTGTGGACATAGAGCAACATGTGCTAATGGTTTGCTCTTGCTAGCAAGTCATATTGGCCTGTTCGTTGATGTCACCCCGTTTGCAGGGATACACGGGTGACTTACCTGGTAGCATCTGTTATTCGGTGTGTGCCTTCCACATATTTTGGTTCATTATACATACACGGTCTGTTTTATGTATTCCGTTTTTCACAATATTTTCGGCCTGGTTTCAGTATGGCCACCTCGCTGTAGTCAGTTCGATTGTATACAGCCTGTGTTCAGTGTGGGGCTAGCTGTTCTCATTCACCCTATTCTTCCCTGTCATTTTTGCATGCACTGCACCTTCAAGAATGATGAAGCATGGTGAAATTTAATTTGAGATGAATTTTCCTTGTTTTTTCAAATGGAGTATTCTATGTTTAACTTTACTTGTATCATCCAATCCCCGAGAGCAGATATCCAAATGTCTCGGGGCCATTTTATCGTTTTGAAGCACCAAACGCCATCCGTGAAACCCAGAGTTATTTCGTAAATCTAGAACATGTCTAAACCTATTCAAGTAAGACGCGTGAAAAAAAGAAATGAAAAGTAGAAGCCAAGACCTGCGATGGGTCGCTGCGTCAGTTAGAAGAGGCTGGCGTCGCCGGTTCCGTTGGCGCCGTCCTGCTTCTGGGTCATGGTCTTGGCAACGGTGTCGAAGACACCCGAGCTGGCAGCGACAAAGCCGAGAAGAGCAGGCGAAGGGCTGAGAACCTTGCTGGTAAGCTCGGGGTGGGCTTGCAGACTAAAAGGCAGTTAGCAAATTATCAACTTGGGGGCAGATATGTATCGCGCGGTCATACCCAACGAAGAAGGGGTGATCCTTGATCTCAATGGTCTCAACACGCTCGCCCTTGTCATCCAAAGAGGTGAGGCTCAGACCAGCGGCATCAAGCTTTTCAATGTACTCAGGGTTGACCTCGTAGCGGTGACGGTGACGCTCCTCGACAACCTCGGCTCCGCCATACATGGCGCGAAGCTTGCTCCATTCCGTTCCAGCTCTAAAGTGAGAAGTACGAGTTCCCAGTCTCATAGTGCCACCCATTTTTCTGTAATTGTGTTAATATGCACCCTAGTACAACAGCGGCAACATCACCTACTCCTTGGAACCTTCCGGCATGAAAATAACAACCTTGTTGACAGCCTCAGGGTCCATCTCTTCCGAGATGGCATCCTTGATACCCATAACATGACGAGCATACTCCATGACAGCAACCTGAAGACCAAGGCAGATACCAAGGAAAGGAATCTTGCGCTCACGGGCGTACTTGGTAGCCTCAATCATGCCGTCAACACCGCGCGAACCGAAACCACCAGGGACAATGATACCCTCGGCTTCGCAGATGGCCTTCCAAGCGTTGTGGAACTTGGTGGGATCCTTCTGCTGCATATCCTTCTCGAGATGCTCTGAATCAACAGAAACAAGGTTCAGCTTGCGGCCGCAGCGCATAGTAGAGTGCTCTAGGGCCTTGTGCACACTCAGGTAAGCGTCGTCGAAAGAAACATACTTTCCGACGAGAACAATGTTGACACGGGGGAGGTGGCGCTCCGGAGTGACAGTCTTCTTCCACATGCCCCAGAGAGCCTGACCCTTCTGATACATGGACGGAGGAATAGTCAGCTGATCCAGCGAGAGGCCCTTCTGAAGAAGCTGCAGAAGACCCTGCTCTTGGAGCAGAAGGGGAACCTGGTAAATGGTCTCCATATCGCGAACACCAATGACTTGCTCGTATTCAACCTGGCAGCTGTTGGCGATCTTTCTAATCGTGGCATCGTCGAGGGAACGTTCGCAACGGCAGGCAATCTATATTCGGTCAGTAAGTCCAGAGAATTAGAAGCCGGCCCACGAACCATATCCGGAATCAGACCGGCGCTGCGCATCTGTCGGATAGCGTGTTGAGTGGGTTTCGTCTTCTCTTCGCTGTTGATGATGGGGACGTATGAAACAGAAATGTTGAAGAAGTTGTTGCGGCCGAGCTTATGTCTCAGCTGAACGAGAGCCTCGGTGAAGGGGCCGGACTCGAGATCACTACGGCTTGTCAGTACGTGTAGAAATACATAGTAGAACCAATACATACCCAACGGTTCCACCCTGTAGAAGCAGAGTTAGACTACATCACAATTTACAAGATCTAGATCGTCGCATTCAACTTACGAGTTCAACTAAACACAGTCAGTAAATAAGCTTGCACAATCACTTCAAAGAAATCTTACCAATGCACACATCAGGGGCCTCGCCAGAGTCATCAACAGGAGTGTTGGCGACACGCTCGATTCCTTCTTGAATGGCGTTTGTGATATGAGGAACCACCTGGACAGCTGCAGACGAGGGTTAGCTCCTGTCGACGGATTCGATTTGCGCAGGCGCTTACTCTTTCCCAGGTAATCACCACGGCGTTCCTTCTCCTACTCAATATTAGCCATTGTTCTGCAATTTCGCCCGCGAACCGATCTTCGTACAATAACGTGCGCATAAATCTTTCCAGTTGTCATGTTGCTTTCGCGGCTAAGACGGATACCAAGATAACTGCTTCGTGTTAGTGGGGTCGGTCGTTGTCGATCATGGTTGAGAAACATGCCGCTCGTAGTTGCCGAGATCCAGATCGGTTTCTGTCACGTATTAGAAGTGCAAGACAACTGTTGGCCATTACAAGACTCACCGCCACCATCGGCCAAAACGAAACACTCTCCGTGTCTAATAGTCGGTCAGCGTCGCTCAATCGCGTCGAGTCGTGAGAGTCGGCATACTCCAGAGGGTTGAGCAGTCCGGCATCAGTGTTTAGGTAGGGATCGATCTTGAGGGCCTGTGGTATACTGTTAGGATCGTGAATACTGTTAGGATAGCAAAAGTCGGGCAGCCGTACCGTCACGCGAAGACCCATAGTCTTCAGCAAAAGACCGGCACTACTGGCTATAAATCGGCCATTGTTAGTGGTAAATCAAATCTTTCGAAGCATGTCGCTCGTACCGATGATGCCTAGAAAATACGTTAGCCTTGCTGCAGAGACAAAGTCAAGACGCCGGTTGCGAGCTGCCGTCGAGCGGCACCGTGCATCACCCCGCCATGCACGTCGCGCGTGAAGGAGCGGTTAGAAAAAAAGAAANTCTTACCCTTGCCGACACCGGAGATAACTCCACCATTCACAAGAACGATACGCATGTTGAGAATCGGAATTGGGTATCAAAGAGACAAAGAAGTTGTCTGGGAAGTCGCGGTTGTTGGCGTTTGACTGGCAAAAAAAAAAAGTTTGCCCACCGTGAAGCTGGTTATCGCAAAACTTCTTGGCCGCAAAAAATAAAGAGGGTCTTGGATAAGGCGGCGCCCACAGGTGATGACTAAGGTGGTCCTCGTACTATTTTTAGTTACCCTGGAGCTACGACGCGTTGATATAACGCGGTAGAAACACGCGAATGAAATCGTGAGAATATGTGAAGGGGTGACTGTATAGGTATGGAATTTCTTTAGAGGGAAGATGATGCTGGTTATATTTGACTTTGTGACACAATGGCTTTTGTTCTATCAAGTATGCCTCACCATTTGTCCAGTGAACCTGCAGTGGAGACTCGGTCCTATCTGCATTACGACAACAACTACATGCCAAACGGCTCTAAATGTTTCATCTTGGAACTGAAATGCGCCGAAGATCAATTTGAAATGCTGCTCATTTTCGGCAATGACGCCTAAAACTTATTGGCGGTCATCAAAAGCCTAACAGGCATTGTTTCTCGACCCCAGCTGTATGCTAACACGTAGAACCAACATTCGAATGACACGAAAGACCAAAGTTCGCACAAGACAAAGGCAAGGACTCTGAAAGTGTTCCAATAAGTAACAAGCTGTGGCAAAATCTGCCGTGCTGGGCCTTAATCGTGGGCATCATGAGCTTCACACAACCAACGATGAGGCGGCAACTTAAAGCTGGTGTGATCGTGCAAATTCCTGCCCCCCATTGGCTTCTTTAAAAATTTTTACTTCGTCCTTTTCCTCATTGAATCGAGATCTACCAATGTGCTCCACCTCTGATACTCATCCGTTGCTGTGCATTACCGCATTGTCCGGCTCGACTGGAATGCACTCTTCATCTCAGCCTAGCAACCACCACGGCGTGGGCCGCAACGGCAATGCCTCTTAAATATGTCAGCACTGTCACTGCCATCCCGTCCTGCCTGATTTTCTCATCGTCTCTTTTCAATTCAAATTGCTGAAAATTCGAATTGTTCAAAATCTTACTGTCAACTTTATTCTATTTCCTGATTTTTATTGATCTCATCCTTAATCTTTCAACCCTCCTACAAAAGCCTAACAAACGTTTTCATTTTTATTTCGATTTATATTTGGTAAACACGTGTCAGTGGCTGCTTGTCGCCTGAACCATTTACTATCATGGTCCTGCCCGAGAAGTTGGTGGTTGGTCTCAGCCTCAGCAATTTGCTGTCGCCGACCGATGCCGCGGATGCTTCGCACCACGTTTTGAGGTTGCGTGATCTCGGTGGCCTCGCCGGCTCCTCGACGACTGACCTCGTCCGCTTCAGCGGTACTCTCAAAGTGGCCCGCGGTATCGTGGAGGAGCATAAGCGCTCCGATATTGTCGAAGTCCCCACCAGTGGGCTCGTCTCCATTCTCGACCGCATCAAGGCTCTCGAGAAAGAGGTCCAGGACCTGATTGATGGCAAAAAGGTAGACAAGAACAGCAAAGTCATTGATTCACCAGCATCTGGCTCTGCCGCAGGTGGCTCTGATGCTTCTTCGCCCGAGGCTTCCCCCTCAGCTGTTCCCTCCTCTGGCAACTCTCCTTCCGATGGCAGTAGCGCGAGTTCACTTGCCAAGGACTCTGCGTCCGGATCAACTCCACCAGGTAGCTCCCCGTCTGCTACTACTACGGATGTCAGTTCGTCAGGTGGAAACAGCAGCGGCGAAGATGATTGCGCCCCTGAGCAATTGCTCTACCACTTGGGAGGTGGCGCTCTTCAGCGTCGCTCCATGTCTGTAAGTGAGCACCCCCTCTTCCGCCGAAACACTAACTGTACTCTAGACTCGGTCTCTGGTGGTAAGAAGATGAAGGAGGTCCCCAGTGGCGCTGCTGTATTCAAAGAGAGCTCCGCATCCGTCACGGCTGATGGTGCATCTTCCACCAGCGCCGGGGACAACACTGAGAACAGCGATGGCACCACCGCAGCTTCAACAGCCAAGGGTGCCACCGTGGACGAGTCGGGCGCGGCCAATCCCGCTGCCGACAAGGCCGTCGCACCGGAATCACAGTCCGCCACTTCTACTTCGGCAAGTGTCGATGATGGCGCTGTGAAGCTGGACGGACAGTCTCTCAGTGTCACCCCTGCCCCTTCTGCCACCACCGCCGAGCTGGGATCGAAGGTCAAGGGCAGTGCGCCAGAGAGCGATGACGAGACGACTATTACAACGACAATGACTACGACAAGCTACAACACCATCACCATTCACCTTCGTCCGGCTGCCACGAGCGCTGGTTCCAATGGAAAGTTTGTCAACGGCACTGCCTTGACCGGCAAGACGGAGCGTCTGACCTCCGCTGGATCTATCAGAAACGGCACCGCCCTTTCTACAGAAGCCGAAACTACTGCGGTTGAGAACAGCGGTATCCCCCAGAAGAATGCAACTGCCCCAGCTTCGAGCTCTAAGCTTCCCAAGCCTGTGTTCAGTGCTCCCTTGCTTCAGAAGAATGCGACAGCACCGACTCCAGCCTCTTCTTCATCAGCTAGCAGCGGGTCAGGCTCCGCAAGCAGCTCTGCCGGTAGTTCAAGCAGTACTGGTTCCTCAAGCACTACTGGCTCATCCAGTACCTCGGGATCTTCATCGTCAAGCGCCAGTGGTACTTCCAGTACTACCGGGTCATCCAGCACAAACGGATCTTCTGGAAGCAGCAGCGGATCGTCAACAACCACTGGTTCGTCGAGCACTACTGGCTCATCTACAACCAGCACTCCCAGCTCTGCCAGTTCATCGGGCACGAGTAGCCAGTCCAGCTCCAGCTCAACCCCCGAGTCCCAGGCTAAGACTATCACGCCAACTGCGAGCAGAATCTCCATCAGCAGCGCAGATAGCATTACTATTCTGCCCCTGGAGCAAAAGAACATCTCGTTCCCGTCTGCGGCTGCCGAGACCACTTCTGCCACTCTCAGTTCTGAGACTAGTGGCACAACGGCCTCATCCGGCACCGAGGCTACTACGGCAGCCAGCAGCCAGCAAGTCCTCGAGAAGAACGTCACCGCGCCCACAGTCGAGACGCAGACTTCGTCTGGCCTCCCCACCGCAGATACCGGGGAAGCAAGCACCG
Source organism: Lecanicillium saksenae (assembly GCA_027627215.1). Taxonomy (NCBI): domain Eukaryota; kingdom Fungi; phylum Ascomycota; class Sordariomycetes; order Hypocreales; family Cordycipitaceae; genus Corniculantispora; species Corniculantispora saksenae. The sequence continues at coordinate 7,118 of JANAKD010000215.1, read as the reverse complement.
TCTCTGCCCAGCGCGTGCCCACTGTTCTTAGCGTGTATAGTGCGGCAACAGAGGAGAAGAACNGTCTCTGCCCCGTCCCCTCAAACTTCGGCTGTCACGTCCGCCACGTCCGTCGCGCTCCCTGCTGGCGACGCGGCTTCAACTGGCACTAACTCTGGCGGCGCGGCAACGGAGCCAGAGGCCACCACGTCTGCTCTTGTGTCCAGCCCAGCCCTCTTCAATGGCACCCTTGACAAGCGTCAAAGTGGCTTCAAGACTGTGCGCACACTCCGAGGCATAACCGCAGCTGTTGATGAACAGTACTAGACAAATTTGTATTTCTTCTGGCGTACGGTATATTTTTCTGGGGATGGTTTGCCCCGAGCGACCTTGATTCCGTTAGCGGCTGTTAGCGGTTTGCATCGCTCCCTACATTCATTACTCGTCACTCGCTCAAGAAATCTCCTTTGTCTACTGCTGTACATCCAACGGTCGGGTTTTCTCAATGGGTTTCCTAAGTCTGGGTAGTTCCTATGTACTAAGGTTTCCTATGTTTGGGTGGCGTTATCAATTTTTCCTTAAAGTCTTTTCCTCCTTGTCATTCAAGTGGGCTGGTACCATATTTTGGGCTGCATCTCCTCGGCGCCCGCAATACGAATATTTTCGCCGAATATCAGCCAAGGCCGGGCCCACGGTATCTTATTTGATGTCATATTCGCTCTTTTCACTCTTCGTCACACTCATTATAACGGAAATCTGCGGCGGAAGAAATTTTAGTTCGGCATTCGGGAAGGGCGCACCACGGTCGCACTACTACCAGCGACGCCCGCCCCGATAACCGGTCTGGCCAGACCAAACCAATGCTTCGAACTGCAACTTATTAGAACTAGTAATCTCGACAAGTCACTCGTTCAATAATAGAAAATAAACAGGCCCACAAGTGTGGCCGTTGCCGATAACCGCTTCTGCTTTTAAATACCAAAATGTGACATTCTCTGTGATATAACCGATGTCCTGACTCTGGCCTGATGTGGCGACGTGCACGAGTTTTTATAAAAGTGCGGATGGCCATATATCTATTCAAGTGGATATGTGGTGTAACGATATGCATATCCTTCCGAAGTGCGGAGCGCGGTAAATGGTGTAGCGTATTACGTGTAGAGTTTTGGTAAGCACCAGCGGGCGCAGCTTTGGCCCCTCCGAGTTATCGGAGTTGGGAATACAGCAGCGCCCGGCGCCGTGATGGCCGTAATGGTGTGTTGGCCGGAATCATTCCGGCCAATGACCCCCGCTTTCAGGCCGGGCAGACTCGGTAGCTGGTGGACCGCATGACCCAACTTGCTCCTTGGAAAGCCCCTGGTTCTCGTCTGAGAACCGTGCTCTCACCCTTTTGTCTCCCCCAGCCCGGTGGACTTAGCGCCGCCTTGGTGTGGGCTAGTGACATGGAGTACCCCAGAGCCTGGTGGAGGGGAAGGGGGAAGGGGGCAACCAGTGCAGAGGCGAGAATTGGAAAGCATGACTGTGGTGATCGCTCTGCGGAGGGGCGACAAAGGGTTGGTTGCGGCGTTGGAGGTGGTCTGAGATCAGGATGTTTTGGTGCTAGCCTACGGTGCCATAGCCGCATTGTCCTTTTTCGCCTGGCAGCACAACCTTAACCAGGCCTTATTGTTTGTCGGGTTATCGGGCAGTTCACCCCCGGACTGTGCCTGGGGAGCTGAGTCTGTGGTGTTTTTGCGTGGGCGGCCGTGACGGCCTCAACACGACGTGACGGTCTGCCGAACGTCGCAACGCGAGCCACGCAGTCCAATTGTCTCTGGCTTCATTTGCTTTTCGTTGGGTCTAGAATGCCCAGTCCAGCAAGGGCTTGGAGCCCTTCGGTAGGTATGCAGGCGTGACCACCTGTCCCCCGCTCCATGAGGCCGGAAATCATTCCGGCCACAGAGTACTTATGCGGCGCGACGAACCTGTCGTGGTGTTGAGTTTTTCTGAACTTTTACTCTTCACTCTTAAATATTCCCAAGAAAATCTTGTAAATTTGGTCTCTACTCTGAGAAGACCTTTACACTGATTTTAACACTTTTTTTTCTTCTTCCTCTATACTTTATCTTCACTTACACGACTTACACCAGTCACTTACACGCTCCAACACACACATCCTTCACACACTACCGCAGTCTCACCCAACCCACGCCACACCTTACCCATCACCACTTACACCACCACACCCACCAACACACATCACAATGGGTTCGCTCGGTGCTTCCACATTCAACGTCCTCGACGACACTCGTCCCGAGGACACCTCCATGCCCGCTTTCATGGTTTCCACTACCCGTGGTTTCCTTCCCCGTGCCGACCCTGTCGTCACTCTCCCCAAGGAGTTCGAGGCTCTCGAGTCTATCCTCCAGCGCATGCCTGTCAAAATGCTCTCTGGCGAGCCCGGTCTGCTGGCCGAGTCTAAGCTTGGCCCCGAGGTCGACAGCAGCTTCCCTGATCTGACTGATGCCATGGATCTCTACAAGGACAACCTCCCTGTCATGAACGCCCTCTACCGTGACTATTCTTTCCTTGCCTCTGCCTACCTCCTTGAGCCCTGCCACGAGCGCTTCGTCCGTGGTGAGGAGTACGGCCTTGGCCGCCAGACCCTGCCCAAGCAGATCTCGCACCCCATTGCCCGCTGCGCTGAAATGTAAGTTGAATAAAACGTGAAAGTCTGCTGAAATATTATACTGACATTTATTCAGCTGCGGCTTCCAGCCCTTCATGGAGTATGCTGGCTCCTACGCTCTTTTCAACTACCGCCTCGAGGACCCATCCAAGGGTCTCGAGTACGACAACCTGCGCCTGATCCGCGCTTTTGAGCACGGCCTGCACCACGACTCTTCTGAGGCTGGCTTTGTCCTTGTTCACATCGACATGGTCCGCAACTCCGGCCCTCTTGTCGCTGGTGTCATGAAGAGCTTCGAGGCTGCCGCCAAGACTCACGCTGGCGGTGACGCCGCTGAGCTTCGCAAGGGCCTGAACGAGGGTCTTGAGGACATCCTCGGCGCCATGAAGAAGATCAACGCCGTCATGGAGACCATGTGGGGAAAGTCTCGTCCTACCGAGTACACCAGCTTCCGCACCTTCATCTTCGGCATCACTTCTCAGTCCATGTTCCCCAACGGTGTCGTCTACGAGGGCCTCAACGATAACAAGCCCATGTCCTTCCGTGGCGAGAGTGGTGCCAACGACTCCATGGTGCCTCTGATGGACAACTTCCTCCAGGTTCCCATGCCCGAGACTCCTCTGACTGAGATTCTCAAGGACTTCCGCAAGTACCGCCCCAGCAACCACAAGGCCTTCCTTCTCTTCGCCAAGGAGCGCTCTGAGGAGCTCGACCTTCGCACCTATGCTCTTGGTCTCAAGGGTGCTCTCCCCCCCGCCTCGGATGAGGAGCGTGATCTTCTTCGCATCACTCGCAGCCTTTGGCTCCAGATCCTCAACCAGGTTCGCGACTTCCGTTGGCGTCACTGGTGCTTCGCTCGCGAGTACATTCTCAAGCGCACGTCCCACCCCACTGCCACTGGTGGCTCCCCCATCGTCACCTGGTTGCCCAACCAGCTGTTCGCTGTCCTGGATGATATGGCTGTCATCCACAAGACTGGACAGGAGGACGGCAAAGGTCTCGGATCCACCGCTGAGGATGTCATGGAGGCTGCCCTCCGCCAGCGCGATACCCTCCAGAAGGAGGTCGACAAGTACTGCGCTGAGCGTGGTGTCGAGCGCAAGTAGATATAGATATACCCGCATGCATCAACGCTGTTACGAGAAATTGTTCTAATTAAGCACTGGTTTGGTAGACTGCAAAAGTTTAGATATTAAATAAAATTTGTTCAATCACTATTTTGGCCACCATCTATTTTCTGTGAGGATAGCCTTCCGCTCGTCGCAGAATTACAGTACCATGCCCTTAACTTGATCGATCTTCTTCAGGTTGACGTTCTTGAGCATCAGCATCCAAATCAGAGACAAGCCCATGGTACAGGTACCAGCGATAAGCATCAGCTTCTGGCTACTGGCGTAGGTGGTGATCAGAGCTGTGCGTTCTGGCGAGCCAACCGCGTAGCTAAGCTGCACCTCAATGTCCTCATAAATGCTCTGCCACTGGTCCTTTGACTCATCTGGGAGAAGCTGCAGTAGCTTGTTCGGAAAAGTGTTGGTCCAAATAGCGCCAGAGATACTGTTACCAATGGCGCCACCAATAGTAGCAATAACCGAAAGAACAGCCATGGCAGATGCAACTTCATCGTGAGATACTGTTGCCACGACCGAGACTTGCTGTCCACCGATGATAACACCACCTCCAAGAGACATAAAAATCTGGCACATAATAATGTAACCAAGGCCGTGATCTGGCTGGCGGAAGTGGATCAACAGGCCGACACCGAGAATGTAGAGAGGAATACCCCACATGAACACCCATTTGTAGCGGCCAGACCAACGGATCAAAATACCGACGAGAAACAGCTCAATACCACTGACAACACTGAAAATGTTGTTGATATATCCAGCTCTGGCCTTGGAAATATCATACACAACCTGAAGATATGAAGTAAAGTAGCTGTTCCAGCACGCATAGGACACTTGGTAGGTGGCGGCGATGAGGCAGGCTCCCATGACGCAAGGCGACTTGAGAAGCTTCCAGGGAACGACAGGGATACTGGCACCAAAGCGCTCCCAAACAGCAAAGGCAACAGTGATAACAAAACCGAGAACTAGCATTGCAATGATGTGGCCAGTGCGCCACTGGTCCTTTGACGAGGCGGCAATGCTGAAAGGGAGAAGGAAGAGGATCAGTCCAGCACTGAGCAGAAATACACCAGTGACTTCCAGCAATTAGTTTTGTGGTTTGGTCAACTCGTTGTCCAGGATTACTCACCGTCAAACTCCACGAAGTAGTATTTGAAGCTCTCCACGAAGGTTCGGTTGCTGCTCTTACGAGTGAGCAGACCGTTCTCCTTGGCCAGACGCTTCCCGCGCTGTAGCATATACATCATGGGCGCGGAAACGACTGGGAGAACAATGGTCCAGGCGCCAAAGCCCCATCTCCAGTTGCTTTCATAAATGGTGTCTGCGGCCTTGGGACCACCGAATCCAGTGATTATATAGGACGACGAAGTAAGAGCGTAAGCAAAGGCACGCATCTTGAGGGAAGAGAAGTCGGCGGTCATGATATCAACGGCAAAGATCATTCCGGTGAAACCAATGTTGTAGAAAACCTATAATAAATCTATTAGCTCGCTCTAACGCCAGGAGAGTGGGTTTCCTGTATCGAGGCGACTCACGTTTGCGGCAGTGTAAACAGCAAAGCTCTTGCATGCTGCCATCATGACCAAGCCCATGGTCGCCATGAGCATCATGGCGGCAAAGCCAAATGTCCTATCCCATATGTTGAGAATTTTGGCAGTGGGCATGTACGTCGCGGCAGTCATGATGCTGACCATGACATTGATGACGGGCATGAGAGAGTGGCTCTGGAACTTGCCGGCAACAAAGGGCATCAGAGTCTCTGAGAGACTGCCAATCATGGCTCTGCAAAAGTACAGAAGCCACATGCTTCATACAAATTAGCGAACGAAACATCTTACTTTACGCCGCAATTATCATACCAGCAGTAGACAATGATCAGTGAATTCCTGCTCCAAGACAAGGCGACGGCCTCTGCGATGCGAACACCATCCTGGGCGTCGTCAGGTACCGTTTCTTGCGGAACCTTGGTGACTTCAGGATCCTCGATAGGGTGCTTGCTATCGTGCGACGCCGGTCTGCTGTCGGTGATTGTAGTCATTTTTGGCGGAATCTGAACAAGCGCGGCCTGGAAAGGTCGACTGGGAAGGATGGTCGATGAAAACAAGTTCAGCAACCCCGACCCGGGAGCGGAAAAGAAAGAGACAGATCCTTCTCTTTTGTAGTTCATAATGGACCCGCGTTAATTTTTCACCTGGCAGTTGACAAACCCACGCGAATCCACTGAAGGCCATGCCGTTTTTTCCGGGCCCTGCCGGGGTCTCGGTACAGCTAACATGGACTAGCAAAAAGCTGGGATGGATCTTATCAATCAGCTGAGGACACGACGCCGATTTCGCGCAGCCTTGGACGTCGCCCGCATAAATCTAGGCCAAACTACCCAGATTAGGATTCTTTGCTTAAATAGTTATTCTATATACTCAAAAAACTTCTACTTATTTCATTGTGCACAATCTTATCCCATTTCGATGCTAATTGGACTGCCTGTGCGGGACGACGGAAACCACTCCATCTCCACAAATTTCAGGGCTGAACAAAAGCTCAGCTCCCCTAAAGCATCGTCGGGGAGATTTTCTGGCTCAAAAGGCTTTGCCAAGCAGTTTACGGAGCCTTGGTTCTTCAATATTGGTCCCTGCTACGGCCGCAATATTGTCAGTTTTTGGTCGCCCCATGCATGCTCCGCCAGTTGTGGAGCAAACGGTTATTGAAATGTCGCCCCCGAGCGAAGAAATTGGCAAAGCTAGGGGAGGGCGAAATCTTGAAGAATATTTTGCATGCTATTTTGCCCCGGCAGTGTGAAATCGACGGAACCACCTGCTGCAGCTCGGCATCGATCATGTTTTGGTTACGGAGATGAAGGAGGCTCCGGGCAACTGCCAGATGCGGAAGCAGTAGAGTGTGCATATATTCGGGAGAAGTAACATATACAAGACCAGCGAAGAAATACTTTTAATATGATTTTTTTGTGTGCTCAAAAGTACGCATCCCGGAAAGCGACGCAGCGGGTTCTTCCGACTTCTTGACCAGCCCAGTCTTCCTGAACAAGTAGGCGCCGCGTCTGACTGACTTGGTACCAAAAAGCCTCACGAGAAAAAATCACAAAAAAGCTCCAACATTCTCCTCCCTCGTGTGGATCATGTGTGGGTGACTCGAACCTCTTTTTAAAACTGGGCTGGGCTGAGAAACGACCACGCGAAATTGCACACATGATCAAGCAAGTCGCAGGTGGGGCAATGTTATCAATCGCATCTGATAATGCCCCATCACCGCCTGTCTTCGGAGGAAAGTGTCCTACCCGCCGCACTTGTAGCAGAAAACGGTCGAGAGTTGCTCAGTCTTGATTTTTTTTT
>JANAKD010000214.1:0-28721 GCA_027627215.1 Lecanicillium saksenae | reverse complement strand
AAAAAAAAGAAAAAGCATTGCCCCGTTCGACTTATACAGCGAGAGAGGTGTGAGTGTGGGGTTGAGGCCATTGATGAGGGAGCTCACTTTTTTNCTTTTTACTTCATGATGGGCGTTGCGCGGTTAACACAGATGTGGGAATTGAGAGGGGTTCACCCTTCCCTATTACACGCACGCCGGTTTGACCATTTTCGGCGATGAATATGCCCTCGTTTCTTTTTCATGCTGGTNCCCCCCCCCCCCCCCCCCTTCGTCCCCGCGTTTACCTGGGTTGCGTCTGTGTGGTGGCATAACGCTAGCCAACGCCAACGTGAATCCTCTCTCTCCCTCGCAAGCCTCTTTTTTAAATCTGTGTGTGTTGGTAGCCATCGTGCCTGGGAAGGGTTTTCTAGCTGCATTTGGTCCAAAAAAAAATTCGGATGGGAGGGGGCTTTTTTTTCAGTCTTGGTCTACTGCAGGGACACAGACGTCTTTGGGTTCAAAGAGCATGAAAAGGAAATAATGCTGCCTATTCAGGTACAAGTTGCAATTCTTTTTCCTGAATTGTGACGGATTTTGTCTGCTTCTTTTTTTTTCTTTGCCTTGCTTTGACGGAACACGTTTTCGCCCACGCGTTTTATTTCCTTTTGAACATGTTATCCCGTCATGCAGGGGAAAAAAAGAGAAGAAGAAGCGCTTCAGAATGTACGTCGAGGTTAAGCTGAAACACGTTTCAAGGGAGACGGAAAAAAGGAAAAGCAAAGAAGAAGAGGTTAGAAAAGGAGAAGGCAATTTGGAAACTTCTTGCCAAAAAAAAGGCTTTTCTAAATTGCGTTTTCGCCTATCGAAGGTGTCGTGGAAGAACGGCCTAGATGTGAGTACGATGGCTCAAAAAGGAAATTTTTGGTTCACATCGAGATGTGGTAAAAAGTGATGAGTTAGAAAATACAACCCATGCTCTCCCTCTCTCTTTGTACACGTAGGGTCATGTAACTCTAACGGCTGTAATATTCGATTCTGTTAAAGCGACTGACAAAAAAAAGTTGAGAATGGATACAACAAGCATTTGTTGGCCCATGTTGGGACTCGACTACCGTCGGGAAGCAGGCGGCCAAAGAGGACCTGTTGCTGCTACCTTGAGCAATCGCTTGGCGACCGAGGAAGTGGTGCAAGGACCACGATCTGGGACTCTTTTTTTTTTCTTGTCCTGCCGTCCCTGCTGTCTGTGTGCTCTCTTCTCGCCCGCCCGTACCCGTACCGGCTGATTATGTCCGGACGGGCGGCGCGGGACGGGGGAGGGGGGAACACAAAATTGGGGAAGGGCGTGTACGTATTTTTCTCTGCTGCTGCCATGGCGCACAGCTTAACCCGCAAGCTTGCAGCGCGGGCAAGTCTCTTTTTTCTCTCTCTCGCTCTCTCGCTTCCACCAATCCTCGGTTGGGTAAAGAATCGAGGCGCATTTACCCGGCAGTTGCGTGTAAGCTGCATCTAGATAGCAAGTACGGAGTACTTCACCGTCCTTCTTTGCCCACCGCAACTTGCGCTTTTACTAGGTCAAGGGTTCATTTGGTGCCTCTTCTCTTTTTGTTCCCTCGTAAAACCCATTTTCTCTTCCTTTAACTACTTTGAGAAGGCGGGGCGATTCGAGCAAGATGTTGCAGTTACGCTATTTTACTGCAATTAGGGTCCTTGGTCCAGCGCGAAACTAAAACACACTCTCTCTCGGCGACTGTTGGAGGCTTGCTCTAGTGCGAAGCCTTGTTTTGTGGGAGAGGGAACAAGAGAGAAAAAGAATACGTACAGCCGAGCTTGTCCACGCCCACAAGGCAAGGGTCCCTATGCTGGGCTCGCTAGCGGGGACCTCACCTTTGGGAGTGCGTAGTGCAAGCCCCAGGCGGCGGGGGAGACTAGAGAGAGGGGGTGTGTAGGCGGCCCTCAATGAGGCCCGGCGTGTGTGATGTGTATCTTTTTTATTATTTCTATCATAACATTTGATAATGGGCAAGGGAAGAACCGAGAAAAAAAAAACTTATCAAAGTTGTGGGGAAGGCACACATGGAGCACGCCACTCACCACACCAAGAAAAGGCTGAGCGAAGAGGGTGTGATCAGTATTGTTTATCCTCCGAAGAGCTGGGTCGGCGGCTTAATAGATCATGGGCGTCGTCGGCCACGGTTGGAAGCCACTCATGATGGGGGGCAGCATGTCTTGCCCGTCCCACGTCCTTGTCCTTGTTTTTTTCTCCTGTCCGTGCCTGGAACCCGCGTCCTATAGGGCACAAGAGATGGTTTCAAAGCATGCAGCCCGCAACAAAGTAGAACGCTCTATGCACGTGTGCGCATGGGCAAATTACAACTATTTACTTTTTGGCAACATTGTCGTTGAGTAATTGACGTATCTTGTTTCCTCTCTGCTCCTGTAGACAATGACTCGCACATGCATGTCAAAATGTTTTATACGACAGGGCGGGTGGCAAAGAAAACAAGAAAAAAATTAGACATACAAGACAGCTGTCAAAATATGGCGTGCATAATGCGCAGCAGAGGCGCTATGTTGTGTACGGGACCTCCGCGACTCGTCAACGTTTTTTCCCTCGCCTTTTGCCCCCCCGTCCATTTGAACAACGCAGAGGGGAAAGCCCGGGCCAATGCAAAGAAGTAAGCATGACGAATCTCCATACAGGGTAAAAATCCCCGGATGCCGGAACAAGTTCGAGCAACAAGAAAAAACGCCACAAAAAGGAGGACGAGACGGGATGAGCGGGTGTCGGCATAATCTTAACCCAGAGAGAAAGAGATCACAAGGTGCTCGACCAGGGAGTTCGCAGAGGTTTGGGGTCTCCGTTGTCTGTACTCCGTAGTTTGCAATATAATGACATTCTCAGGAACAGACAAAACGCCTCGTTTTACCTGGCCGGGCTTGGGGGCGACAAGGGAAAACAGTCTGTGTGGTGAGGCAGGGTCCCCAGCTTGGGGGGAACCCGGAACAGAGATGCCTGTGGTTGCTCAGCCCAGTTGTGGCTAATACATTGGGAGGGGGAGGGTAGAGAGAGAGAGAAAAAAGAGGGCAGTCGATATATTGCTACAAGGCCAGGGTCACCCAAGATCGAGCCAAGCAGAAGCGAGAGAGAGAGGGTACCCGTGGTGGAGGGCCTGGCCATATCATGGGTTATCCTTGTCCAGGAGATCACGCCGAATCTCTTCGGAGAACGGCTCACTGTCTTAAAAGAGGCGCAGAGAGAACATGATTTGCAGCGATAGAGAAAAGAAGGCCGGCCAGAATGGTATATGAGCCAGACGATCATGTTCGAAATGTGATATTGCGTGTGTGTCTGTGTGGTATGAACTCGTTGGTGGTGCTGGCAAGCCCACGCCAATGGAGCCCTGCAGTTGTGGCAGACGCGCCAGCCAGGCGACGCAGGTCTCACCAGGTCACCAAGGGGACACCCCTGGCTGCAAGCTTTTTTTTTTTTGCCTCTATTCCTTGTAGCTGGAACTCGTAAAAAAGCGACAGGTTCCACCGTTGCAGGGGACTGTGTCTGTGGCTTGCGTCTGTCAAGACTTTTCATTTTTGATATTGCCACAGACAGCGAATCAACGCCAACGGCCATGGGGCAACTTATACGACTCCTATGCTGTGATCGCGATGCGAGTGTCCTGATAACTCACCTCGCCATCAGCTCATGTATGCCACGTCTCGTTTTTTTCTTGTTTCTGTCATTCGTTTGGCCCCCTGTCCTGCTGAAGCGCACAATGTTCATTTTGTCGTAAAAAACGTAATTGTACATGGTGGAACGAGCGGCGTCCTGGGGGAGGGGGAGGGGTACCTGGTCACCTCTCTGCGATGATGACGGCAAAGACCCTTTTGATTGCGGCACGGTGGATACATCGTAGCTTCCGCGGCCTATAATGCTGGTTGCACAATGCAACTGTGATACTTGCAGCTACCTTCACGGAACGAGACGGGCAAACCCGTCGCACAAACGCTGGGGCCGCGGTGTTGAGACGCCGCCAGGAACAATGATGTCCGGCTTGTGCCGTTATCAGTGCCTCATCCCACAGGGGTGCGCGTACAACGGCGCACAGGCACTTGGATTATGATATTCTGAGAGATAAAAAAAATCGTATAGCTTCAAGATACAGGGTAGATGCCGGTATTTCTTGTCCTAATGTCCAGGCCGTTGACTATTGGCCAACTATTGGCCATAATGGCATTGTTCGGATGGGCCACATGGGTACATCGTTCGTAGCTGCGCCCTGAGCCAAGTCGTCGGTAACGGTAGCAGCTCTGTAATGCAGCCAGTGAGCTTGCCGAATCCGTCAGTCAGGCTCTCGCTGAACGTTTTCCAAGCACGCCCTATGAGCAACAGAAACCGTAACCAAGCCGACATAGATCCGGTCAGCTCGGGCGATTTCAGGACTACGCTCGGGAAAATCAGTTTTAGCAGGAAAAGCGTGGAAAATCGAACGCTTGGCTCCCACATAGTTGGTCTTTTCATGACACTGGTGTGAGTGGGATGTCGTTCGATGCTGGGGGGGAGCGCCTTTCCAGGTAATGCACGACACCACTTCTGGGTAGTCTGCGTTCCCAGAATGATGGGTGTGCCTCGCCAGCGCCTCGGCCAGCCCGCACCAACGGCTTGGGTTGCTGTTGCATTCACCATCCATCCCAGGGCTGAGCCCGTTGGAGCAGCACGCGGCTCATTGCCCAAGCCAGGAAAAGCCTCTTCCTTGTTTACAATTGACTCGTAACCTTTTTGTGCGCAATCAATCCTAAGCGAGGCGGAAAGCTGAGGACGCTCACCAGGGGTTTGCAGCGCGGGCTGGGCTCGTGGGCAGCGTGATGGCTGCCAATGGTAACCGTCGCAAGGGCTGTACGTTTTGACAGTTGGCCGACTCGGCAGCGATGTTGCAGTGCACTGTTAGACTTGCACCTATCACACCTGCCCGAGATCCTGCACCTTTGGCCCGTGAATCGCCGCGAGGTATTGCCATCGGTCATAGCTACGTTCCTGGTACCCACGACGGCGATGCCTTCTTTGACTAGCAGCAAAGAAGCAACCCTCTCACCGATGAGTTAGGATAGAGCCACCCTTTCTAAAAAGGCCACCGAGCAGTTTAGCTCGATATTTAGGGCGCGCAAGAGTTCCTGGTTGATTGACAAACGTTGATGGGGCGAAGGCTGTGAAAGTGGTCGCCGAACTCCAGTTCATACTGTGAGCCAAGGCTTACGCTAGGCGCAACTGCAGGCGGGACTCTTTCCCCAAACGGGGTTCAATTCCCAGCCTAGGACCAGACGGGGCCGTGTTGCGAGCTTTACTGGTATAATATCGATCATTTCCGCATTGGAATTTGTTCGCATAGCGCATCGAGAAAGATCTCAGCCCATATTTGCGTATTTAGCACTCAAAGTTCGTTGGCATCTCGTGCTCCGTCTGAGCCCTCAAGCTACAGCACTGCACTAAGTAGTCAGCTATGCTCTGTTAGGGATGCTATTTTACACAACCACGAACAATTTATGGCACTGTCTCAATCCAACTAAGCGACATGCAATCGAGCTTTGGGCAGCTAGCTTTCACCTCCCCCTTTGCAGAGCTAGCTACGTTATCGGTGCCGGGATCTCTGATGGAGCGTGGATTGCTATTCTCGTCTGATCTTCCGCGGTTCAGGCCTATTTAGCCTTTGTGAGCTGCAGAGCCTTGGCCCGCCGTGGCAGCTTGTCTGAGATGCAGCCAAAGCGTGTTGTCGGAATCGACTCTGCTGACTGAGCGATCCAGCGTCTTAACGAGTGATCCAACAAAATCCGGCACTTGGTTTTGTAGAAGCGAGGTAGCATAGCAAGAAGCAAGTGTTGACCGGGGGCGGCTCAGCAGATCCGGCAGTTGATGGTTCCAAGGGGAGCGCACAGAGCGGGTGGTGGCCCTGGCTAACGTGGCGAACAGATCATGGGAATGTGAGGGGGACGGGATGCAGAATTGCCCTAAATTCGATCAATGGGTAAGTTTTTAGAGTGGCACGGCCCCTGCTGAGGTCTCCCTTGGTGGTAATCCGATGACATCGGCGATCGTCGCTGCGATGGTGAGTTCAGCTTTAGCCATTTGCAGGAATTAGAGCGAACACTCACCCCTCAACAGCGGGTGAACATCCAGCAGTGGGCTGCATTAGCTTGTCTGATGGGAACAAGTATGATTGATAATTGGCTGAGTCGAATGGCTAGCTGGTAAAGACGGCTGGTGATGCCCGATGAAGTGGATGATGATTCTGTGTAGTGGTAGCTTGTCGCAGTATCTGGTTATGTTGGTGGAGGGAGGTGCATGAACGCAGCTGCGATGGCGCTGCTGCCCAGCTGCCCAGCCCGTTTGTTCATCAGCCATCAGCTCGGAGCGTTTGGCCGCCGCGGGGAAACAACCTCAACCAACCAACTGACGACTAGCTACACCGAGGCCTCGAGATCCCTCATCCAATGCTACCGTGCCAGTACAGGGAAACATGTCTTCTGTCCGTTGGCGTCGATTCTGCTGGCCATTGTCCAGCTGCCATTCCCTACATGTACACCTCCCGTATTGTCGCTTCCCGCTTTCGGTCTCGCGGCGCCCGGTTTGGAATTTGCAGCACAATTCCCCCTCCATATGGGGAATAACCTGCCCGTCTCCTCGTTGCCATTACGGAACCGTCGCAACTGATGTCACGGTTGCTACTGCGGGCGGCTGGGGCTCGCTGCTGCTAGCTTCAGCTAACCAGCCTCGCTCGGGCCACTTTGCGACTTTTTGCAAGTCCACCTCGCTACTTTAGCCTACGCACTTATGTACGATCCGTCCCGCCGTCCGTGCAAACACTGGCCGAGGGAGTGTCTCTATTGGTGCACCGGAATACTGGAATCCTTGGACGAACCATTGCCCACTCACCATCATTCCCAATGCCTAATCACCGTTGTATCGTTTCTGTCACTTCTGCCATCGCCTGATGGCCTCTCAGCCACCCTGGTTTCCGCTGCCACCTCACGTTACGCTGTCAATATTTAATGCCGGCTGAAAATCTGGGCTCTTGGCTCTGCGCTATGGCCAATGCTTAACCAAGAGGGTGGACGCGACCCAAATCTATCTGGTGTGTGTCCGCTGCAGCATTGTTGGGGCTCTGGTTGGCTGACATTGGGGTATGAGCAAAGGCTGCGACGCATACTGTGCCACGCCTTGTTTGGTTTCCCGACCTCGTCTCGGCTGTAATATATTCGCAACTACAGATCATGCTGTGGTTGAATTCACATCCACGCAGCCTTCGTCTGGTCCAGCTGTAGCCTGGCCTGGGCGCCCGACAGCCCTGCACATCGCTTCGACGGCCAGCCTATGCACCTCCACAGCTCAGAACCCTGGAACCCTGGCAAGGCTATTCCCGTTACCAAGAAAAAAGCCGATCACATCTGCTAGAATTCTTACTACTGCTTGCAGAGGACATGTCACTTTTTGATGCATATCCTGCGTCGGACCAATTACCCCTCCGTGGTGAACAATACCAACTAATCAGAAATACACACCTTTGTCTGACAGCCCATGCCGCCGATTCCAACCTGTTAGAAACGCATGCTATGGCACAGATTCTGTTCGCTCAGCGTTTGATCTATATAGCTGTGGCAAAATCTCACGCAAAAAGCTGTTCCTTGCGTCGGATGGCGCCATTGTGTCGGCCCCTGCCATGACCCGTCGACTTCAGTGCCTCCGCCGCCCACCGCAGCGAGTGTTGGCCTGTGAAACAGTGACAAATTCATGATTTCTCAACTGTCGATTAATCTACGGGTACATCTTCTGGCAACTTGGTGCCATTTCGTACAACTGACCACGGAGAGTACCCGAGCTGCATGTACACTCCCCTCCAGCAGCACCCCTTTGTCCCGATGATGAGGCATTGAGTCGTATCATCTGCCGGGTTTGCAATTGAGCCTATTTGATACTACAAAGCTTCGGATCTGCCGGCTGAAGTGAGACCTTTGCCACTTTGCGACGGGCTTGTGCCGTCCTGGCGCACCTGGATTCACACAGGTTCTGTCCAGCTCTCACCTCGCCACCACAACCCCAAGGCTCATTGGCTCAAAAAAAAANGCAATTTTTGCGGGACAAGTCCAGGTACATGGTCTTCAATGACAAAGCCCAAAGCGGGGGAGAAAGGCGTTGTGCGCGTGCCTGGTTCTCCCTGCTTAACTTGGCCAGCATCGCCTACAATCTGGTGCAGGAACAAGTCCATTCAACAGCGCCATTCCCCACAGCTGAAAGGAGGATCTTGCAGATGATCAAAGAGGGCGAATTGAATGCCCATGCTCGACGTCGCCTCCTTCTGCTGTCGTCATTTCTGACAATTCTTTTTCGGTGCGCCGCTGGCCTCAACCCAGCCCACCATTATTAGCTCGCATATTAGCGATTTTTTGGCGCACACTTATTCGCTGCCTCTCAAGCAGTTGGCCCCTCACACCAGTGCCACTTCGTCCTAGCCACAAGGGCCTGCCAAATGCTCCCACAAGTTGCTAGTACCAGACTGGTCATGCTAGAGCTCCGCGTGTGGTGGCTTTTCGGGCTTTTGATCAGCCGGTCGAAGCTACTGTTCAGACAAAGGCTGCAACCCCATTGAGAAGACCAACCTCTCAGCCTCGGCGGATTCATGGGGCAAGCTTACAAGCCGTCGGTGGTTCTGTTCCTTCCATGTGCCGCTAATGTGGCTCCAGGGTATCTCTTTTCTCTCACGATAGCAGGAATTGCTACCGCGCTTTCCGCCTGTGCACCTTTGCTCAGGCTAAAAGCCCTATTTGGTCATGGCTGGCCATGGTGACTAGTCAATGTCACCACCCGGCTGCACCTTGACACCTCCGCAGCCCAGATGACCCACCACAGCTCCCAGGCTTTGGGAATCTCTTGGCCAACCTGGACAATGCTTACCCGTCTGCCCGCATTAACGGACCGCATGGTCTATTGCTACCTCACGGGTAACTCTGGACCAGCTCGCCGGTACCCTCTTTTGATGAGCTGGCAAAACGAAAAACGACATCTCCGCTTCATTTGGAACTGATAGAACAAAGTCGAAGGATATAATGCTACCGCCTCCTCGTCATCCTGGACGAACCTCATGCACGGTGATGGATCGCGCTATCCCGGTTCCCCGCCCTGCCACAGCAAAAGGTCCCGAATATTTGGGTAGGCTCGCACATTGCTTCCCACTGCGTGGGATTCGGAATGGCCGACGGGAACACATGTTCGTTGTACGTTGCCTTGTACAGCTCGTGTCCTGAGTGATGTCACTACGCTATCCAATTTCAAGTGACCTCCTCGTCTCTTTGCAGTGAGAGATTTTGTGTTAGTCACACTCACCGTTTTATCGTTACGCTGCAGATGTGCGTGCAATCCACTCGATCAGTGCGGCCCAGCACTCTCTCCCAGGCTCCCATTCGTCTCAATACGGTCAAGTGGTTTGCGACCTAGACCCATGCGGGTTTTACAATCAATTCTCACCTACGGCCAAACTCCAGAAGAAGAAGGAGTCTTGTTTTCTCAACGAAAGAGAGACAATTTCAATACAACGTCGCTTATGGCAATCGCCGACTTCCCTTACTCTCCTCTGCCTATGTATGCATGCAGTGGCTTGCATTCACCCACTCTCGCACCAAAGCTGAGCCCCGTAGGGGTCCGTAATGCTGCATTGTGCGTCTGCCACATCGCAGTGCTACGCTTTGCATTACTGCGTCTTGCTGCCTATGGGCGCCTTTGCCGTGATCTTTCCCGCACATTGACTCATCTGGGCCCCGATAGGTAGCGGCCAGGCACTGCAGCGCCGGAGTTGCGCTGTGGACACCACAGCGTCCGAGCACTGGCTGCTCAGTCTTGTCTCTGGTCTGCCATCCCCCAGAGAACTGCTGCTGATCCGAACCTACAGGCTCGCGTACATGTACTTCGTACGATAAATACACACTATGAAGTGAGCCCCTCTTCGGCCTCCGCATTTCCTGCTGGAGCGTTGAGAGTTGGTCATGCCGGACGCGTCGACCTCGTCAACTTCATTGGGGGTTCTTCTCTGCCATTGAGAAACCAAAATTGCACGCCTAGTTTGCATAAGCTCTCAATACCTCCTAGTTGAAAGCAAATTGTAGGTCTTGCCGTGGAACGTGCGTGATGTAACAGTACAGCGACACACAGACATCATTCTCTCTTGCCGTCCTGCATTGGGGCGGCAGCGGCCTTGTCTCGGCCCGCAAATCCCTTCCGTGCCAACTCTTGGGACGAAAGAAGTTGTGCCAGCATTCGTAGAAACAGGATTGAGAGGCACTCCAGGTTGCCTTTTTGAAGGTAGCAGTTCCATCAACTTGAATCAAGACCACTTCACAACCTCCTACCCTCTGGCATCATAGATTCGCACCCTCACAGCCCACCCCCGGACGAACACCGAGGCATTGAACAACGCACAATAATGCAAACTAGATTTGCCGGCATCCTGTGGCTTCGTCTCTCCCCAATTATTCCCTGTCTTGCTGAGAGCACAGTCGATCATTGCATGCGGCTGCATAGGCCGAGATCTCCTTATGCGGGCAGTCTATTTCTCAATGGCTCTGATCATTGGCTACCGACGCAATCAAGGGCTCTTCTTGCATTGCAGTTGCTTCGAGCGTTTTGCATGATGCGGCACCCCAGCTGCCAATGATACTCACGCCGCCACGTAAAACTTTTCTTTCCTTCTGCTTACCCTATCTAACCCATTTACGCTTGTGTATGCACCCGAGCACCACGTATGCATATCCTTATGCAGTGCGGTAGTTGTGACTGCATAAATCCTTTGCAACACGCACAACTGCTGCAGACGGATATCATACGTTAAACTGCGCTAGCTGCCGCAAATACCACGGTCTGGATCCAATTGGATAAACTTCTGCTGCCATGGGCTCCAGGATAGGGCATGACACTCCGAGAAGAGACATGAAAATGCATGTCTAATTGGGCGTTGACGCTCAGCCTGTTCTAGAACTTGTCGTTCCTCGCCCCGGCCAAGACGAGAACGAAAAAGGCTCGCCCGAGGTGGCAAAATAGACAACGGTCAGGACCATCGGATATCGCGCCTCTGCTTCCCCGTAGGCAGCAGCATTTCCGGCGATACGGGGGCTCCTGACAGACGCCCCCTCCCCGGTCAGCCTTCTTTCTGTTTATCTCGCGCTCCTCGACTGGAGGTCCGGAGTCGCCCGGTACGTTTGCAGGTCTGTGACACTTTGGTCGGCAAGCATTTTCCACCCATGGTAGTGTGGTTGCTGCGCCCCTCGTCTTTGCAAAGTTGTCCAGACCCCTCTCCTGGGATGCTGGTTCCCGGGAGGCTCCCGAGAAGTAAGACGGCATTTATCACGAACGACGGGCTTACCAGTAGATTTAGATTTTCACATGATTGCGACTCCGCTGATAAGAGATTCATGCATTTCGTAAAAGAATTGCTTCACTGTATACACGCCCCTTTGTCAATTTATTGGCAATCGTGAAGTTTGCAAAGTTATGCGCACTTTGGCGTCGCGTGTCTTGCATCTCGATGACTTGTCATACATTATGCATGCAATTTTTTTTCTCGTTTCTGCACATTGTTTCTCTAAATTGTTCTTCGAAATTTCAAGCGAATCATTCTTCGCGAGACAATGATTTGCATTTGAAGAAAGTTCTCTCAATCTCTCTTCACGGTGACACAGGGCCGTGACACTCTTCCCGTTGATGACACAATGTCTTGCCCATGACCACGGAAGCGAAATTATTCACCGAGGTCCTGTTGGCCAGTAAGCGTCCGGTATACCACCGACAGGGACAGAAAAAGCTTTGACCCTGGTAGAAACGGTTTCTCTCCCCGGTTGGCCTGTGCTTGAGACTGGGATGAAGCTATTCTCTTTGCAGCTAAATTTTTTTTNCCTGTGCCCGTTTTCTGTCATGGGGGGCTTGTCAGCACACAGCTCCCAGGTTTTTCGGGGAGACGGAGGCAAGACATTGATAGGAGGGAAAATCCTCCGAAAGAAGGCAATGCCCCTGAGCTTTGGAGATTGTCGAGAGACATGCGGGCTTTTTTAGCTTCAGACGAAACAAGAGCAGAATTTGCAATCGAGCCTGGCCCGTGAGGATGATATTCCAACACCCTCCCTGTTCAGGGTCTTGGTGAACTGGGGCTTTCAAATGTCCGGACAAGATGAGAGAACATGGTTCTATCAGAATACTCGCTGGCGAGCGCAGTGGCTGATAAAACTAACAAATCGCTCCTTCAAGACAGCAATTGTCGCATGTGTCCGCACTTACAGCGCACTCAGGATTCTCCGCTAGTATAGAACTCATCAAGTCGTCACGTTTGAACTGAGTACCTTGAGATTTGATGGTATAATTCTCATGAGTGGATTGAGACCCAATATATGGTCTCGTCGTTACCAACGAAATTCATGTCGTGGTCTATTTCTATCTTCTGTTTTATGAAAATCCTTTCTCGCCACCACGCCATTGTGTTCCACGAGGTTCTGTTATATGCCTGACATTTGCAGAATATAATAAAAAAANCTCTATCCATATTTGTTGATGTTGCCTAGTTTTATTTTGAAGAGCTGGCTTTGCTTGATAACCAGCCAGAAACGATGAAGTTATGGTGCGCGTAGTTCGCCTGGGAAGCATGAGTATAGGGTAGGCGTAATCTAGGAGAATTCTACAGAAACAGGAGCAAGACTAGAGCCATTTCACGAGGAGGTTCTCGTCTTGGTAAGCTATACTATAACCTGTGAGATAGCGGAGTGGCTTGTCATCCAAATACCTGAGTTGCTCTTTCTGATTCGTAGCCTCAGGTTTTGGCCACCGCCCAAGATGCGACACAGCGAGCCATGTACTTGTGAGCATGCACATTAGCACGTCAGATAAGGAAACCATTCGAATTTAATTAATCGGTTGTACTATTTTCTATACCTATTTAACCAAGTCTGTGAGTTGCGCATCCAGTATCGGCGTTGTGCAATTCTCTGTTACAATGTTTCTCTCCCACTCGCCTGCGGTCCGTTGGCACACTCTCCATTCACACGCACTGAGATAGCTAATTTGGACTTGTGTCTCGCACCGAATAATGACAAATAATGGTTCTGATTTGTCCATTGGCCGCGAGATCAACGCATCAAAAGTAGATCATTCCGTCGCCAACAATTGACCAGATTTCTACCTTGGAGCGAATGTATTCAAAACATGCACACTGACCTTTGACCCCCTTTCTCCCCGGTCAACAAAACCAAACCATAAGCTCGAGTTATCCAAACACCGAATCAAAAACAAGAATAAGAGAGACCCAAGGTGAGGTTGCCGTGACCAAGGTGAGGTTACGGTGACCAACTGGAGCTACCCTGCAGAAGAAATAAGAGCAGCCAACAACACAGTTGAGTTACAGAAGAGCCGGAGAGCAAAAGGACATGATTGCCAGTGTCGCTCTCGTGTGTTTCATCAATATCAGAAGCCTTCTCAGCCCCCCGTAAAGTGCTGTATGTTAACGACCATCTGGAGAGTATCATTATACCATGACACTGCAAAAAAAAAAAAAACGGCTGACGCTGAACGAGGAGTTGGGTGACATTTTCGCCCTAGGATCGGGCTGTGTCAGCCAAGAACTCTGGGCAATAACCATTTTTCTTGGTCAAAAGGAGTCTCGCAACGGCAGATGGGTTTAGCCCAATGAAATAGAAAGTATTTATATATCGCTTTTCGTGGACGCGCCAAACAGGTTCTTCTGATGCTCTTCCTGCTGGTGGTAGGATTACGGGATCGCCATAAAGAACGGGCGAGGTTAATGATTTTGCGATTTCAGAGCAATAAGTGGACCACAGCCACCATCAGCCACAAAATCTGGGACAAATAACCTCGCCCTAATAAAGGACTTTATATCTTTACTCCAATCTACCTCTTCTTCCTGTGCCTCGTATTGTTTGAGCTCTGGCCTCCTGCGGTTGCACAGTATTGCCTGTCAACCCGGCATGCAGTAACCTCGAGAGTAGAGATAAAGGAGGCTGCAGGACTTGATACCTGGTCCTTTGGCGGCTTCCGGCCCAACGAACCTGGCTCATAAGAGCCATCGTCTCCCACAGAAATCTTGAGTACTTTGTCACAAATTTCATGCAGGTGAGTTACTACACAAAAGTCCCTGGCTCAATCTCGTTTTGGGAGGATCAGGCCATCGTTCGGCGCTTTGGGGGTGGCCGTGCCAGCGAAGCTAGGTAGGCTGGTGAAAGAACAGTGGGACTCCAGCGCTAAAACCCATGATATAATGGGCGGCATCCAATCAAGCGTGGCTACTATCGGATCAGCTATGCTAGAAAAGGAAGGTAGTTGGGGTCTCCGGGTGGCTTGCAGATGGGAAAGTCAGCTCAGAGGCCGATGTACTGGTACAAACATGTTCGTCGTCCACAGTCGGAGTCGCTTTCTGGAGACCGCAGGCTGATTCTTGGAAGAAAATAAGCACATATTGAATGTTTTCTGTGGCTGAATAGCTGGGGAGGGGGGGACCGGTTATGTCATGATTGTGTCTGCCACCACCGGCAAGCCTTGTTCCCTCAGCGCAAGGGCAGCGGAGAAGTAAATTTGGGCCGGTTGAAGTTACGGCGCTCCATCAAGCGATGTCCAAATGAGTGCCAGAAAGGAACTCTAAATGTAGAATCAAATCCGATGGTCGAAATATTGAAAGACGAAGTACCGGTCTAGCCCCAACTAACCAGCCATTGTATTATACTTGCAACACATGCTTCATTCACGGGTGGCCGACGGCGAGGGACCCTCAAAATTCTGTCTAGTGCCGACACACGCAGACAACAAAACAACCGCTAGGATGAGCCTCAACTTACAATGCTTTGTACAAAATTTTACAGTTACAATAGAACTATCGATCGCGCAGTGATGACCTTTTTAATTTTATATGATGTTCCCCTTACCATGTTTGCGATCTCTACCACTCTTTCTGCCTTCAAGAAGTGGCCCACACTATCTGACAGGACTTGCTGCCGCACTGGAACAACTGTGAGGATCCAAGGAGGGCTGTGTGCTGACTCTGCAAGGCGTTCCACGGAGTAGTGTCGTTTAACCTTTCCCCCTTCGTTTTCTCTCGAACTTGATCGGTGATTCCACATCAAACGCAAATTAGCTTTTCAAGAATGATGATGTGCAGAGAATATCGTATGAGTTTTGCTTGTCCACATAAGAATTTAAAAATTTCGGTGTGGCCAGTGAGACGTATCCGTTTGAGGGAAATGATTGACAGTTCTTGCAATGTTTCGCGTTCGACTGAATCGGCCGAATACAGCTATTCATATTGCCAGAGGAAAAGAAAAAGAGAAACTTGCACTGTACTGCCTTTGCTGTATACAGGTACGGGCGGCTTCTCTTGCGCGTGATCCAGACAATGTAAAAATTGAAGCGAGGCCAGCTGAACTGCTTTGATTCTTGAATTCAGGGCTAGAGCTGATGATACAGCACTGTAGCCAGGTCCCGCGCATTCCAAACGGGGGCACCCAGTTGTCATTATTAATAAGATCATCCCCATTTTAGTCTTATGTGGGCTTGTTCTCTTTCGCTTTTAAGCAAACACAAAAGAATAGGGATGGGAGAAAGTCGGCCTTGCATCCCAAGTATTAAGCCTAACTATTTTCTATCGAGCTGACGCATCCATCACACACCCAAGCTCGCGTCGCCTGTCAAAGCTGCACGAGAATCACAACACCTTTCCAAATCCGAGATCATGCTGCCCTCACAATTAATGCCTGAGGCCCATCTTGTTTTGTTAAGCCTGCTTGTCGCTCCAGGTACGTGCCCCTTTATGACGTTGTTTCTCATGAGCTCATACTGTGCTAGTGGTGTTGGGAAGAAATATTGCCATGGGGGGAGCATACCTTAAGGGTGGACAGTCCTACACAGAAGCTGCAGCTGCAGCGAGACTAGAAGATGTGATGGGCCGTCCAGCTTAAGGATTATGGCGACAAACCAAATCGCCCAGGCCAATGCTCATAACATTTGCCATGATTCTATGACGTTTTTATCCTCCGTTTTTCTATCTCGGAGGATTTCCTTGCCAATGCAACTGGGATATTCCTTGTGAGCCTCGAGAAGAGTTTCATTCACCAGTACCAAATTGACGACCCATGCGAATGCTGCAAGAGATGAACACAAGGGCCAAGGACACTCCTGTACATAGCGACCGTTATTAGTAGAGTTATGCAGCAAATCACGCATTCGGTGTTGTATTCGCAATTCGATAGAATCTACGCAGTAGCGGCTGTGGTGCGGCGGGGCATGCCTTCTGCCCTCAGCCCCTCAATACTCTCGACGCTGATGGCAGGCCAGCGCAGCCACCACGAGACACTTAAGTTGCAATCCCGACTCGAGTCTGTAGTCAGCTGTATCAGTACATGTTGCCGTGGAGCAGCAGCCACTAGTCCCCTTAACTGCCCCACAAGACAATATGAGCTTGCAGTCCTCTCTTGTTTACCCCAGCCTGGTTCGGGCGGGGTGGCTTGTCTTCGATCTCATTTACCTCTGTTCTCACCCAACAATGATTTCCTGCAGCTACAAAACTGACATACTCTCCTTCATTGAGCGTAATCGGGCGCCTTCTCCTTCTGAAACCTTCAACCGTCACGCAGACATCACGTTCGCTAGTGTCTTCTGATCTGCGAAGCAAAAATGACCACTGCGAGCGCGGATAGTGTCCTGTGGCCGCCGCTACGCAGCATTTATGACCTGACGTTGAAGTTCGAAGAAACTGTCCTTGATCTTGCACCGGCTTGTCTGCTTATTGTTCTGGCTCCCGTTGCTGGGTTTTACTATTTGCAACAGCCAGTCCATGTCCGTCGCAGCCCGCTTCTATGGATCAAGCTCGTACGTTTTTTCGTTGCTGTTGCAGCACTTTTCGGTGTTAGCTAACAACTCACTAGCTCGTCGCCACGATCTTGATTGGCGTGGAGATAGCAAGTCTCTCGTTCCGCGCCACATCTCACATCCTTATCACCTCAACAACACTTCCAGCGGCCTCTGTTGAGGTTGTCGCTGCTGTCGTACTGACTGCCATTCTTTATGTTGAGCATCGACGTGCGGTTCGGGCTTCAGCTCTCCTTGGCATATACTTCTTCATTGGAATAGTTTTCGATGCCGTCAAATGCCGCACATTTTTCTCCAGACCTGGGCTGGCTCCAGCTGGGGCGCTGGCTGCTGCGTCCTGTGGCCTGAATTTTCTTCTGCTCATCCTTCAAGAGATCAGTAAGCGGGGGCTGCTGATTGACCCAGAGCTCCAAGAGTCGTTGGGAGAAGAGGGCACCGCCGGCTATTGGAAAAGAATGTTCTTCGTATATCTCAATCCGATGTTCATCGCGGGCTTTCACAACGTTCTCAGACTGCGTGATCTCGGCAATATCGGACCGGAATTCTCCTCTAAGCTTTTGCACGCCAAAATGAAGCAACACTTACAGAGGGTGAGCTGGAAGTCAAAGAATACGCTCTTGCGCATCTGCTTCGAGGCGTGGCTGTGGCTATTCCTGCTTGTTCTGATCCCAAGGCTATGCTTTACGGGATTCTCCTTCTCTCAGCCATTCATACTGCGTCGTGTTATTGATACACTCGATGGACCAGAACTGGCTGGTGGAGAACGAGCTTTCCTCCTCTGTGCCACGTTTTTATCCTTTGGTGGTGCTACTCTGTCCAAGATGGCCGCAGCTCATTTGAGCTATCGCATAGTAACTCGGCTACGAGGTGCCCTAGTCACTCACATAGCTGACAAGAATTCTCGATTACCTCAGTCCGAAGCAAAGAAGTCGGCCGCAATGACTCTAATGAGCACTGATATCGATGGCATTGCGGATGGTCTGCCAGAGATTTATGAGCTCGTGATGACTTCGCTCGAGGTTGCCCTAGGAATCTGGTTTTTATCGCGTTTTGTTGGAAAATCGTGTTTTGTGATCCTCGCGCCTTTGATAGCCTCAACCTGTGCTACCTATTTCCTGGGTGGCTTGATAGGGCCGGCATACGGAGCGTGGAATGAGAGCATTGAAGAGCGCGTAGCCAAAACGTCGAAAATCGTCAGCCAATTGAAGGCAGTCAAAATGTTTGGTCTTGGCCCAGTGATTAGCGATTATCTACAGCGTCTTCGGCAGGCCGAGATGGTCAAGTCGAAAAAGTTTCGCGTGCTCGAAGCGATAGCGTCTTTTCCTGTTGTCTGTGCAGAACTTATTACGCCGGTCGTTGTCATCGCGGCAGCTCTGTTCTGGAACACTTTCGATGGCAAATTGTCCGCAGCCACCGTCTTCCCTTCGTTATCAATCATCGTTTTGATCAAAACTCCCTTGGGTATTCTCCTGAATGCTTATCCGACTATAACATCCATGTTTGGATGCTTTAGACGCATTCAAGAATTCCTGCAGTTACCCGAAAGAGAGGACAGTCGCACGATCCTGGCAAGCCCCGGCGTGGTACCGCTTGATGAGAAAGCAGACCCAGTCGATCCAGCAACATGGCCGGCTGTGGAATTCGCTGAAGCAAAAATTGCGCCGCCGGGAACCAATATTCCTATTCTCAGGCATGTCAACTTCTCTATCTATCCTGGCTCGGTGACGGTGGCTGTCGGCCCAAATGGTGCTGGGAAGTCGTTACTGCTGCAGAGCATATTGGGAGAGACTTCGTTGATCGAGGGTGCCATACACATCGTCAATCGTCTCATAGCATTTTGTGGACAAATTTTCTGGCTACGAAATGTTTCTATAAGGCAAAATATCATTGGTCACCTGCCTTATGACGAAGAACTATTTCGCAAAGTCATATGGTGTTGCTTGCTAGAAGAGGATCTCGACGCCCTGCCAGAGGGAGAAAACTACATTGTTGGTAGTGGAGGGTGCAAGCTGAGCGGCGGCCAACGCCAGCGAATCGGCATTGCGCGAGCCTTGTTTGCACGGATGTCGGTCATTGTCTTAGACGATGTGTTTAGCTCGCTAGACCACAAAACAGCGACCTCGATACTACTTCGACTCTGCGGTCGCAATGGTCTTCTGAGAGAACTGAATACTGCTGTTGTGCTCACTTCATATTTGCCAGAGTGCTTCGACGTAGCAGACCAGCTACTTGTTCTTGATGGCAAGGGAAATGTCAAGGTGGAACACAACTTCCATGATGAATCCTCTCGGGAGAAGCTGCTTTCAGTCATGCATGGACCAAACCCCACCAAATCGGAGGGAGGTCCTACTGCAGCTCCATCGGCTCCTCAGACGTTCGCAGAAGAGAGAGCAGAGATGAAAATCGAGGATAAAGAATCTGATGTACCGCCAGAAGGTGACCCAAGCTTGTATTGGCTGTTCATTGATCCGATAGGCAAGGTCAGGATGGCATTGTGGTGCACGGCCATGTTCTTCTGTTCCGCTGGCGAGATGTTTCCAGACATTTACATGCGCCTGTGGATAGAGCGTCATCCAGACGACAACACCTATTTCGCTGGATACGCCGCCATCGCCGTGGGGGGNCTGCTTGCTCTTCGTTGCTACATGTACTGTCTTGTTTGCGGTCTTGATACCCCGAACGGCACTAAAACTGCATGATCATCTGGTCCAAACGCTAATGCGTGCAACGCTTGGCTACCTTGGAGTTACAGATAATGGAGTTATTAATAACAGATTTAGCCAAGATATGAGTTTGATTGCGCGAAGGCTACCTGTCTCCCTTATGAGAACCTTCTATGGTATGTCAATTGCATCCTTCAGCCACAGTCGCTAACCATACTTCTAGTCCTCTTTACCGCGTTGATACAAAGTGGTGTGGTTGTATCTGGGACAAAATACATGGCCATCGGTCTTCCAATCATAGGCTTTGGCGTGTATTTTGTTCAGGAATTCTATCTCCGCACGTCACGTCAAATGCGAGGATTGGATCTCGAATCAAAGTCGCCCCTGTATACCCACTTCCAAGAAACGACAGAAGGTCTCTTATATATACGAGCCTTCGGGTGGCGGCTGCAAACGCTCGAAGAGAGTTTCCGTCTTCTGGATGATTCTCAAAAGGCCTTCTACTATATGTACTGCATTCAACAGTGGCTAGGCCTCGTTTTAGGCTTGCTTATTACGGTCATAGCCACCATTCTTATGACGTTCGTGCTCTTTATGAGACAATCAACATCGCAGACAGCGCTTGGTTTGGCATTTCTGAATCTCATCTTCCTGGCACAGACCCTGGAGCATTTTATCATGGCATGGACCTCGTTGGAGACATCCGTCGGCGCCCTCTCGCGACTGCGCAACTTCATGGAGAAAACACCCCAGGAAACAGATGAAGGGCATTTACAAGTGCCAGAGAATTGGCCTTCACTTGGTAATATTGAGCTGCAAGGGGTTACCGCTCGCTACACGTACGTTCATCCTTGGTCTCGTGATTGCAAACATCTGGCTCATAGTACTCCTAGTCCTGATACGGAGCGCCCGGCAGCACTCAAGGATATGTCGCTATCCATTGACGGAGGGCAAAAGGTGGGACTGATTGGACGCACGGGCAGGTAAATATTAGCAATTTCCGATCACCTCTATAGTGCACTGATGGACAGAGGACGCTGACTGCCTTCACAGTGGTAAAAGTTCTATTTTCCTTGCGCTCCTTGGCTTTCTTCAATGCAATGGCCAAATACTCATTGATGGCATCGACATTTCGTTTATTCCTCTCGACGTCCTTCGTTCTCGCATCGTCACCATTTCTCAAGATCAGATCAAGCTTGATGACACAGTTCGGACCAATTTGCTCCCATTTACTTTAAACAAATCTCGGGCAGAAATGAGTGAGCAAGAGAAAGAAGACGCTGAAAAAAAAGATATAAAGCTCAGAGAACTATTGGTTCGGTTTGGCATTTGGCCACAGATAAGTACTAAGGGAGGCTTGGACGCTTTGCTGGATGACGTGGGGTACTCTCACGGAGAAATGCAACTATTCTGTCTGGCACGTGGCATTCTGCGATACGAGGACACCGGAAGCAAAGTTGTGCTGATCGACGAAGCTACAAGCAGCGTTGAGGAAGAAAGAGAATCGGCAGCGCAGAAGATTATGAGAGAATCCTTTCCGGACTGCACCATTCTGATTGTCGGGCATCGGCCGTCGAGCATTGCCGGGGTCGATTTTACTGTTGAGATATCAGCTGGTAAGGTGGCACACATTGACCAAACTATGCCCAGCTCTGAGGGATGGGGCCAATGAGATTGAGCCAGCGCAATGGTCTGGATATCCTTTCCTAGCTGAGTTGCGGATATAGGGACGACTATTTCAAATTTCGGTGGTTATTTCTTTTTTCTTTCTTCTTATAGGTGTTCAATTCAATCGCAAATAAGAAAGTGAGACTGGAAGCGTTTTACATGCTATGAAAGCAGACACTATGTAGAGCGTGGCTGTGTCACAAGAGGAAGTCAGTGCCCGAGGGAGCTTTCACCAGCTCGCCAATGCCATATTGCATACTTGGTGATGGGTAGATAAATCTACCATCCGAGGGTTAAATCTGTAGCCAAAGATAATAAAACGGAAGATGGGCTTTCCTGGTTGTCCACACATTGCGTCCCAAGCCTACCTACACATTCACTGACACGGTGTGGACAGCTTAATCGGCTCGCGACAATCTTCGACGGTAGATCATAGTTTCAACGCTTCAGCTGTTGTGGTTGCTGACATGAGTGTGAATAGGCTGTACTCAAATACGTTTCTCAGAGAAGTGCAACCGTTACAGGGCCTTGGGAGCGGGGAAGAGGTCGGCCTGCCTACCCGGATGAAACAACGTTTCCGTGAAGAGGCAACGCCATTGTAGCAAAGTACTTGTACCTGCCAGTACGTACCCGCACCACCAGTACCTAGCAACCTAGTAGCCTGCGCCAGGGTCCTTAGGATGCAATAGCACTGGGTCTGGCCCCGGCCCCATTATTCGTGGCGTTGGCGCTAAAAGGTCGCCGTCACCTGTTCATTAGTTTGGTTGGCCGAAATCACATCACAAAACGATGGCTACCAACGGCCAACGCAATTCAAAATTGGCGAAGTTGCACCTTTCCTGCAGACTACTTTTGCACTGACTGTGCGAATTTGAATACTTTGCCTTCCTTGACCAAGAAAATTGCCACTGCATTCTGTTTATCACTGCTAACTGCGAACTTTGTCTAACAACCGTCACTTCGCTTGGTTGATCAAGGCCAATTACCTCGCAGATCCACGAGCAACATGGAGTTTCCACGCTCGACAACGTCGACCTTGCTCTCTGGCATTACTGCCATCATATTACAGCATGAGGGTGTTATTATGGCTATGGCTACATCTCTGTTCTTGCTTGGTTTTGTTCCAGCGGCTTTGATCCATTATGCTCAGCAACCAGCTTGCAATTTCCGCAGCCAATTTGCACGACCCAAGCTTGTAAGTTGGACACCGCGCCGTCACCATGATCATTTCCTAAGTTGCGTTACAGATGATTTCTTCTGTTATATTTGCAATTGAGTTTATCTCGTTCCTGCTTCCCGCGATGCTTGCGGTGCGGTGCGATCGAGAGATCCCTGCTGTTGCCGCTCTGAACTTGATGGCTGCTGGTGTCGTCTTGGCAGTCACGGTTACGGAGGATTCATATCGCCTTGATCCACCAAAATATTTCAGCAGCTACCTGATGGCTCAATCTGTCATTGATGCCGGCAAATCCATCTATTATTCCCATCATGGTCTATGCTCGACTGACGGTAACTTGGCCGTCCTAGCTGGCATCACCAAGCTCTCGTTACTCTGCTTACACAGAGTAGCGAAGAGCGCATCTTCCACCTACAGACCGACCCATGATCAAGAAATGGATGATGAGGGAATTTGTAGCTGGGGCTTCTCAAATTTTGCAATCTTCGACCCTTTCCTTATGTTTCGGCTGGACCTGGATGGCACACTGAAACGATCGAAAAGTCCCGGCCCAGAATTGTCCCCGAATTTCCTTCATCAGAGACTGAAGTATCATTGGCACAATGCAAACAGATACTACTGTCGTAGTCTTCTAAATGTTTGCCTCGGTGCTTGGAAGAGCTCACTAACAGCGTCGGTCGCCCTTCGCTTCGCGTCTTCTGTCTTCTCACTTTCTCAGCCATTTATGCTGTATCACATGGTGATTTTGCATCAAAGTGAACCGACTACTTCAGAGAAGTTGAAAATTCTTTGCATCTTCAGCTTCATACTTGTTGGCAAAACAGCGCTGAGTTCCTCCGCTGCACACGCGATGAATGGCCTTGTGTATCGGATCCGAGGCAGCCTGACCTGCCTTGTCTTCGAAAAACAGCAAAACCTCACTGAATTTGATGCGAAGGCCGCTAAAGCTGAGATACTATTCATTTCCGACATTGAGAATATTGCGCGGGGGCTTCCTCAATTGATGAAACTCGTCTTCACTTTCATCGATGCTTTTCTCGGTGTATATTGTCTCTCCTATCTGGGTCACGCATCTTCAACCGCCCTTCTTACATTTTTGCTAGTAGCTGCGTTGCCGGTCTTCTACTTTGGCCAAAATATTCTGGCTTCTTCCCAGGCTTGGAGACAAGACCTCGATACTCGAATTTGGAAGACATCAAGTGTGTTAAGTCAGCTCACGGCCGTCAAAATGACTGGACTTGGCCCTCTGATTTCCGATTTCATCAAGAAGCTACATAAACATGAGCTGCAGGGCTATGGACGGTTCAGGACAGCTCAGTCAGCATCTGAAGCTGGAGTCGCATTTTTCAGCCTTGTGGCCCCAGCCGCTGTCATTGGAGCAGTAGTGCTCTACGGTCCTGTTACTGCGACGCTCTCTCCTGCCATCATCTTCGCAACCTGGAATGTCGTCACCTTGCAGTGCAAAGCATTATCTACTCTACCACAGGCGTATTCCGAGACAATTCTGGCGCTGCAATCTTTCGATAGTGTCCAGCTCTTTTTATCCGTCGACGAAAGAAGGGATGACAGGTCACTGCTGAGCTCTCCAAGAGAATTAAATCTTGTGCAAGAACAAGCAAAGCCTTCTAGACTGAGAAGACCTCAAACTAGGGCCGAAGATCTGAGGCCGACAGTCGAGTTTCAGAATGTGACCGTAACACCTTTTGGCTTGAAGTCACCTTTGTATCGCAACGTCAATTTCACTATCCACCGGGGTAAGATTACGGCCCTCGTTGGAGAAAGGCGATCTGGAAAAACTTCTTTGCTAGAAGCCATGTTGGGCGAAGCAAAATTGAGCATTGGTACAGCATACATTGCTGCAGATTTAGCAACCTTCAATGGCCAGCAAGTGTGGCTAAAGAACGCTTCTGTCCGCGACAATGTCATTGGGCCACTACCTTTTAACAGCCAGCGTTTCAAGAAAGTCATGCATTGTTGTTTGCTATTAGAAGACTTGAAGAAGCTTCCTGGCTCAGATGGCTATATTATTGGCATTGCCGGTGCCAACCTAAGCGGCGGGCAGCGCCTCCGCCTAGCCCTCGCACGCTCACTCTATTCGGATCCTTCTCTCTTGCTGATTGACGACATCTTCAGTTCCCTTGATCGCAGAACTGCAGTCTCTATTTTATTTCGGCTGTTTGGGCATGGCGGTGGTGTGCTTCGAGAGTCTGGATGTACTGTCGTCTTCGCGACCTCCTTGGTCGAAAGCTTTGACGTTGCCGACCAGTTTTTAACTTTAAATATAGCCGAAAACCGAGTTTCTTTGGAAGCTAACAGACGCCAACTGCAAATTGCGAAGTTGTTGTTGGCGCAGCACGTCAGCGCATCTGAAGCAGAAGAAGAAAAGCAGCAAGAAGCGCTACGCAGAAAATTTGATGCCCGAAATCTCCCGAGCTTTAACTTTGACCGAGATCTTGTCCCTCATACGCATCGGAGAATAAGAGCATTTTGGCTGCTATTCAATTCCATCGGGAAGAGAAAGTTGGCCCTGTGGTCTACTCTTGTTATTCTGAGCTGCGGTTTGGAAGTGGTTTCTAGTGCGTATTTGAATTGATTGATGATCGCATTTTGCTAACCAATGATAGAACTTAATTTACGAAGTTGGATTGCGACCGAGGGCAATTTGAGCGAGTTTTTTTCTAGCTATATTTTCTATGTGTCGCTTTCGGGCTGCCTTGGCTTATTCTTGTTCTGGTACGTCAGCACCTGTGTGACCTGAGCGATCACTTACCCTAGCATAGGTCAACGCGTATCAGAAGTTCTTCCAACTGCGCAATCTACCTTCACAGTCTACTTCTTGAGACGACAATGCGGTTGGTGGCTTTATTACGGTTCTATCCTACACTGCTAATTCCTGACAGATCAACATCAAATTTTATGAATGAAGCAGGCAGCAGTAGTGTCGCGAATAGGTGCGCGAGTCTCCATTCTCTTGAAGTTGCATCGCTCATACGTTTCTAGATTCAGTCAGTCAATCAGCCATTTCACCGGCTCTCTTCCGACATCCTCGCTCAAGATAATCTACTGTATATCAGGCACAATCGCAATTGTCCGTACAGAAGCTAACACATTCTCATAGACTCGACTTCACTGATGTTGCAATGCGCTGTTCTTCTGTCAATCACGAGTTATATGTCAGCTTTGCTACTAATACTGATCCTATGTATCATTCGCACCTATGTCCGGACGTCTTGCGAGTTGAGACATATCAAGGCGAAAGAAATGGCCCCTCTACACATATTTTTTCAGGAAACGGCAGCCGGAACTGTTCATTCTCGGGCGCTGTCTTGGCAGTCCCATCATCTGGAACATGGATTTTGCCTCGTCGACCGCCAGCAAAAAGCCTTCTTCTATTCTATTTATATCGAGACATGGCTTCAGGGGATGTCATCTGCGATCACATGCGCAGTGACACTGGCCATAGCTGCTGAAGCTCTTTTCGGCGAGATCAGTAGCACAACTGCAACGATTGGTTTATCGCTCCATCAGGCTACACTTCTGGGCGAGGCGATCTGTGATACTGCTCAGTCTTGGGGTATATTTGATGACACATGGGCAGTGATATCTGACCTCTTCGTGTTCATCAAGTCTGTGCCGCAGGAGCGTGAACCAGTCAACGCAGATATTCCTGAAAACTGGCCGTCTGAAGGCAAGATCGAATTCAGAGAAGTTACTGCGCGCTATGGGTATGAATGAACTTTCTTTGCCCTTCCTCTCCCTAGCATATGTCTACCCCTGCCCCCTACTTTCTTGTGACCTTAAATCTGGGTTTGAAGAACACAATCATGGCTAACACTAATTTGAATAGGCCAGATGAGGCTGAAGTTCTCCGCAACGTCTCATTTACTATCGAACCCCGCCAGAAAGTATGCTTCTTCGGTAGAACAGGAAGGTACCTCAGCCCATCTCATCGTGTATTGTATTTATCTTACTCACTTGTGACAGTGGTAAATCAACGTTACTTCTTGCATTGCTCGGGTTTTTGGAATACACAGGAACAATTGAGGTCGACGGCATCGACATCTCAACAGTACCACCAGCCATTCTTCGATCGCGTATCATTGCCATTGCACAAGAGCCCGTGCAGCTGGAAGGTTCAATTAGATCCAATCTGCTCTCCTACGAATTTTTGGATCCCCACACAGCAGAGACATGTGAAGAAGCATCGTCTACTACAGATTTCGACGATCAACTTGAAGAAATTCTCGACGCACTTGGTCTCTGGGGAGAGATCGTAGCCAAAGGCGGTCTCGGTATTTCGATGAAAACAGCAAACTTTTCCAAAGCAACAACTAAGATGATATGCTTCGCACGATCTGTCGTACGCTATCACCGGTCAGACAGCACTATTGTCTTAATCGACGAAGCGACCAACGGTATTGACGAACAACACGACGCGGCTGTCCAGGAAGCTATGTGGGAACTTTTCGAAGGTTGCACGATTTTACA
The DNA here is from genome assembly GCA_027627215.1 of Lecanicillium saksenae. NCBI lineage: Eukaryota > Fungi > Ascomycota > Sordariomycetes > Hypocreales > Cordycipitaceae > Corniculantispora > Corniculantispora saksenae. The sequence continues at coordinate 1,873 of JANAKD010000214.1, read as the reverse complement.
AGTTGCACATATTGAGGCAAGTACGCGTGATGCGGAGCTCAGTATTGAAATGTCAAAGGGGAGTATAGTGCATACACAGAGAGGCAATCTCGTGCCACCTGGCGTCGTCTCGCGAAGTCGCGAAATGCTCTCCCCAGAGAGCTTGATAGGATCTCCTGGTCCCGAGCCACCGGCTCCAGGGCCATCATTTGTTTTCGATGAAGAAAATGCGTCTCCTGAGGATGACATTGTATCTCTGAATCGCGAGATTCCACCCCCAGCGTCGGATGTGCTCCCCATTAGTGACGTTTTCAGGCATCCTTCTCTTAGTGTACCATCTCTTCGGGATAGCGTCATGTCTCCAAGAGGCGCTTTAGCGCAGGCACGACATGCTCCTACACAAAGACCTGCGGGGTTTGGCCCTGCTAGGGTACCAACCTTGGCGGAGACATCAAGTCATGACAGCTCCCCTAGTCAAAGTGACAGCCGAAGGACACCGGTTTACAGAGACGACCAACACGGAGAACGCTTCGGGCGTGTTCAACAAACGGTACGTCGCCAGGAAATAGCGATCGATCGGCTTTTTGCCACTGCTTTGCCAACGGCGTCTCAGCCATTTGCTGGCCCCTCGCGACCAAGATTTGATAAGCACTCGCCCTCTCCTTTCAGGCAACTCGGCGTATCCGGTCAGCATCAAGTACCTGCATCCAGCCAAAGAGCATTACATGGGCAACTGGGAGTTCAAAGACAACAGGCGGTGCATTTAGTGCCGAGGAACCTAGGATATGCGCCTCACAATGATGCTGGGCATTATGGACACAACCATCACGCAGCGCCGCACAACGGGGAGATGGATGACGGTGATGATTCTGCTGCTGATTCGGTCGATGGGTCTGGATCGACGTATTTCAGATAAAGTGTTCGATTTGGGTCATACTAGATTGATTATTTTGAGGTATTTGCTCGTGCACGAGTTTTCTACACATAATGTGCTGACTTTGGAGAGCCTCAGAAATGGGCTTGTTGGATCCTGGCTCAAAGTTCGTAGCGTGGCAGGGTCGCGGCGTTGGGTATTCTTCCATGCTTGTATTCTTGCAGCTCAGTACCTACTCATTATTTGACTTAGACGCCTGATAATCTTATATAATTGCTTTTTAACCCCTTCCCATGTCCTTTGGCTTCGGGGACCCATGTTTCCTGACTTCTAAAACTTGACTGTTCAGAGCTTGAGTTGGTACAGCCTGACGCGGTACTGCGCGCTGTCAACATAATAGGAGCGAAGAAACATATGAGGTAGTGTGAAAAACAGCGTTGCGATGCGCAGATTAAGCAAGGCGGGAGTATTAAACGCGGTATCACATTGCCATGGAAGGCAATAAGCGATGGGCTCGCAGGATTTTGTTTCCTGGGCTTCAGTCTCGCAGAATAAGTATGTAGCTTTGAGAATAGAGTAAGTTGTATCAAACGCCAAGCCCTTGAGAAAAGTATCTATAGTTCTATGTGGTCACACTAACAACGTACAATGCTACGCGGTTCGTTCATCAATCAGTTCGTCCACTTCCACCCCTTTCCCAGCAACCTTCAGTAAATCTGAAATAAGGCGTTGCCTGTGATGAATGATTCCTCTTCCTCCACTCCTCCACTCTGCCAACGAGCTCCTGATGCACTGGAAGTGCCGGCCTCCAGTGCCGCTCTCGGCTTGCGTTGCAAAATTGGAACAGGATGTGCTATCTCGAACCTTTGAGATTATATGCTACCTGCCACCCAATGTGGCAGGTAGAACTTGACATTCTCGTAGACCAAAAACGTCACCCACGTCGCCGGCATCACACGCACCACGCCCGGCATCAGGCCTCTGTAGAAGCCGCGCAGGCCCTCTTCGCGCCATATCCGA